>CM062808.1:923010812-923207710 GCA_031772625.1 Pinus tabuliformis
CGAACATATCATAATAGTCAAAATTTGAAATATTCTTATCTATACAATTCAAAATCATCTACTGGTGTGTAAGTATAACTTGTTAACAAAAAAATAAAATTTGAAATATTCTTATCTATACAATTCAAAATCATCTACTGGTGTATAAGTATAACTTGTTAACAAAAAATAAAATTAGGCTTAGAGGGGTGCGGAACAAGCCTCCTAAAACCATACACCATCAAATATTACAATAAAATAATTATGAACAAAATTGGGTGCCAAACCACACCCTTGAGATTTTGGACCATGCTAATGTTAGAGCATTAAATGCATCGATACCAAGGCCTGGAGGGGTGGGGAACAAGCCTCCTAGAGACATACACCATCAAGTATTACAATAAGATAACTATGAACAAGCCTCCTAGAGACATACACCATCAAGTATTACAATAAGATAACTATGGCCGTCAAGGTTCTAATCTTAGTGGGTAGTGTCAAATCTTTGCTTGATTTGAGATAGGCAATTTTCAATTTCACTTTTACTTCTTAAATATATACTTTGATTTCATCAATATTTACGATAGTATTTGACATTGATGATTTTGATGTTGCTTATTATACAGATATTGAGATGATTAATTTTTATGATTAGATGTTACTGCATTTAAATTTCATGAGACAAGGATATATTATAATTGATTTTTTTTAATTAAAATTTTTAATTATAAATTAATAATGAAAAAAAATAGTGTAATTTGAATTATAAAAATAAAAAATTGAAAATATATAAAACAATTATATAAATTAAATGGTATGTAGTTCATAGTCATCACTTTAGAATAAGTATCAACATATATTTCACATTGTTAAAACTAAAAGAATTGTAAAAACCAACTAAATTATAATTTTATTTTAAATTCTTATTAATTATAAAAAATTAATATGTCAATTAAACATATATACATAAACAAGATTTTTAAGCATGGAGATTTGCACTCACTTTATTATTTAGATTTACACTCATTTTATTATGGAAATTCTTACCACATTTCAAAAAAACCATAACTCACTTCATATAACATTTTATTAATTAGTCAAATTTTCACTTTACCATGGAGATTCTTAATTTTTAAATGTAAATCAAGATTGTTATAATACCATAGGCCAATGCAAATAACTTATCAATACCACCGGCCTAAAAAACCATTACTCAATTTATAGAGCACTTGTTCATATCATTTTAATTAATTAATTTAATTAAAAAAATGAAAATACATAATTATTTTGGAGAAAAATCTTAACCACTAATTTATATATATTATTATGAATAATTCAAAATATTCTATAGAAATTAAACTCATACTATACCTAATAATTATTGATAATTAAATTAAAATAAAATTCTGACTAAAATAAATATATTGATAGACATAAATACACCTAATTTTTTATTTTAAAATAAAATATATAATTTTATAATAAATAATATAATTTATTTTTAATTTAAATTTTAATAATTATTCTTAAAATATTTAAGAATTGTATTTCTGGTTCCATCACATAAAAAAACTTATATGAAATATTAAAATTGTTTTCCAAAAGTTATTCTCGGAAGAAAAGCTTCGTAATTTTTCGAAAGATATCCTAGCTTATCGTGCTAATACCTACTTCTTCATGTGCTCTGAGAATAATTTTAGCATTTTGCAATATAGAGGAATGAATTATGAGTGCAATTTGTATAACTCAAGAAAAATTAGGTTCGTTATTATGTTATTACGTTCGTTAGCACTTGATGTTAGCAGTTCTCTTCCTTTGTTCTCATGAAGATGGACACCGGGCAAGTTGGTGATGCCTCCTATTTAAGATTCCGTATGGACTCTTGGGTAAGAAGTCAGCTAGATGACAGGTGGTCTCCAAAATTGGTCTAGTTGCTTCATGCTTTTGGTCGCAATACAGTCGGTCATTTTGTTGTTCCCGCACATGGGAATTTATGGGAACAAGCATGGCTAGTAAATAAGCAAATGGGTTTTCCTCATATTTATTATCAACAATGGAATAGATTTATAAAAGCTTTAAGAAGGGAACATATAAAGTTCTTTAAAGAACCAGAAGAATTAGTGTGGTCTTTTGTATTTAGTTCTCATTGTTGACATGATTGATGCAATACAAAGAGATTGGTGAAAGTTAATTTAGAAATTTAAGGGTTTAGCAAAATCAAAGTTATTCATTTGGTTTACACTTTTAAACAAAATAGTTATGGTAGATAATTTGGTGAAGAAGCAGTTTCATGATTTTAATAGATGTTATTTATTTAAAAACAATTTGTAAGTTATCTTTTTATTAAGCTTTTATTTTCAAGAACTGTTGGGAAAATCTTACAAAATAAATTAGGACTTGATTGCATTGGACAAGGGGGAGAATTAATGGAAGTATGATTTCAATGAATATTTGTTAGGGGTTAAACCTTTCATTGTTATTCTTTTTCTATTTTGTTGGGTATCTCAATTGTAAAGAATAAAGTCAATTTCAATGATCACCTTGTTTTTGTTGATATATTGGGAGTTTATGAATTTCTTCCTAAGAAGACTGAGGTGAATAATGGTAGATAGATCAATTCTGTCAACATAAAAAAAACTATACCATTGGTTTTGTTTGATGCAGAGTAACACAAAATTGGAGGAAAAACAAACCTATATATATATATATGAAAATCATTCATTCACAATCAAAATAAGAACGCACTCAACTTATGGCTGAGATTTACTATAGAAAAAAGAGAGGAACAAATTAGGTATTTGCTGACTTTTTATTGGTCATTAATTAGGTTAAAAGACTTAACAAATGCTATGGTTTCACTTTAGTTCCTTTTGTGAATGAAACTATTACATTAAGATATTTTTAGTTCTTTCAGTTTATCTCATGTTAATAGGGGCTTTCCGATAGTCTTTATAAAGAAAGCTTACGATTGCATCATGGACTATGGTTGATTGGCGAGAAGCTAAATGAACAAATTTACTATACTACCATTCATTGAACCAGTATCGATATGAAGATGAAGCTGAAAAATTAAAAATAAGTTTAATTTTTGGTCATATGTTAGAATTTTCTAGAAATGAATGTGTTATGCTCTTCAAAGTCCTTTATGTTGTGGACTATTACGTTTTGATGAAGTTTATAAGTTATTGTTTCCCTTATAGTTTCTTTATTTTTTATTTTATATATGATATTTACCAGCTTGGATATCATATTAGTTTAGCCAATATACTCTACGGGATACATGCTGGTCACAGAATGTGATTTTATAATTAAATAAAATTACCCTTTTATCTTGGATCCTTTTTTACATGAAAGCACATATTCACAGAGATTGGCAAGAAGATCGGAGGTTTCCCGACCTCTTTTCATTTATATTCACACAAATCATCTTTTATGCATAACAAGTTGCGCTTCGTGTTGTGGACGAATTGTGAAATTTTGAGCAGGCGCATGGGTATACGCAAGGGAAAGTACAAAAGAGAACCATTGTAACAACATAGCCAAAACTGTTAGAAAGGCAGAGAATACAAAACATAATTCACACATAAAACATGAGCTGCTGCTCTTCTATTGATCACACAAAACATAATGATTACAATGAACCTGGTGAAGGGTATTTAAACCTTTTCCAACTAGCTAACTGCCTAAAATATATTGACATGCAACTAAATGCAATCTCACATTCAAAGTAGTCTATCACTTAACTCACTTGAATCAACACTCAAACACTCAATCATGCAATCACTCAGTTAACTGACTCTCTATTTTTATCTAACTCCTCATGCAGGTGTAATTATCTTAACACTCCCCCTTAATTACGACTGCTAAACTAAAACATGACTCATGAAAACTCAAACATGCTTGCTGGTCTATGTCTCAGCTAGGCTTACAACACCCAAGTTTCTTCTATGAAACTCAAACACGTATTGTGCTAATGACTTAGTAAATATATCAGCCAATTGATCACTAGATTTACAAGGCTTCAAGTGAACTTCTCCATTGCTCACAAGTTCTCTAAGAAAGTAATATCTAGTATCAATATGCTTGCTCTTCTGATGAAACACACTATTTTTGGATTGTGCAATCACTGAGACGTTGTCACAATATATTGTTGTTGATCCTTGTCGTTTCTGCTTGAGTCCATCAATTACTCTTCTTAACCACACTGCTTGATATGTTGTTGATGTTTCTGCTACATATTCTACTTATGCTGATGAAAATGTCACAATGGGCTACTTCTTAGATGCCTATGAAATCACACCTGAACCAAGGTGGAACACAAAACCAGAAGTTCTCTTCCTATCATCCAAACTGCCTGCAAAATCACTATCTGTGTATCCAATCAATTCCTTATTTTCTGTGCTTGCATACATTATGCCACAATCTCTAGTTCTTGCTATGTATCTCAGAATTCGTTTTCCTGCACTCCAATGTGTGTCTTTTGGAGTCTCCATAAATCTGGAAATCAAACTCACTCCTTGCATGATATCTGGTCTTGTAGCTATGAGATACATGAGGCTACCAACTAATCTTTTCAATAAATTTGGATTGACATTTAATCCTTCATCATCCTTGCTTAACATTGTATCTGTTGCAATTGGTGTAGGGATAGGTTTGCACTTTTCCATCCTAAATATTTTCAACAAATCTTTGGAATATTTATTTTGACAAATAAAAATTCCTTTTTTATATTGCTCAACTTTTATGCCAAGAAAATATTTCATGAGACCAAGATCTATCATCTCAAATTCTTTCATCATGGCTGCTTTAAACTCATCTATGTCAAAATCACCTGTAAAAATCATGTCATCAACATATAAGAAAACAATCAAAATCTATCCATGCTCATTTACCTTTGTGTACAAAGTAGGCTCAATGTTGCTTCTCCAAAATCCATTCTTGATCATGTAACTGTCAATTCTGCTACCAAGCTCTCGGAACTTGCTTCAGTCCAAAGAGTACTTTCTTCAACCTGTAAACTTTGTCTTCGTTACTTTCAACTTCATATCCTGGAGGTTGCTACACATAAATTTCTTCTTCTAGAATTCCATTCAAGAAGGTTGATTTCACATCCATCTGATATATTTTCCACTTGTTTTGAGCTGCTGTGGCTAGAACTGCTCCTACAATATCCAATCTGGCTACCAGAGCAAACGTTTCTCTAAAGTCTATTCCGAGTTGCTGCGAGAATCCTTTTGCTATAAATCTTTCTTTAAATCTGTCAATTTCACCTTTCTCATTCAACTTTGTCTTGTACACCCACTTCACACCAATGAGATTTTTATCCTTTGGTAAATCAACCAAATCCCATGTGTCATTCTTTTCAATAGCTTCAATTTCTTCATCCATGGCTTGCACCCAATTTTCATCTTTGATTACTTCTTCAAACAAAGAAGGTTGGAATGACAACAATGTAAAATTTGGACTAACATCCAAATCATCATAAATATCTTTCAAACTTCTCATCTTTCTCTTACCATTTCTTGATTCATCACCTGATTGATTGCTAGGAGAATCTTGATCTATTGATCTGCTTGAAGATCCATGATGCTCTGAAAATCTTCGAGTCATTGTTGGTGTGTCTCTGTTTGGTGTCTTCACTTGTGATTCTTGCTGCTCCTTTTCTACTACATCATCTTCTTCCATCAGTGGCACTTGTGCATCAACTGTTTTGTCTACAGTTCCATTCCATGACTCTTGTTCCTTGAACACAACATTTCTACTGATTAAGGTCTTCTTTGTGACAGGGTTATACAATTTGTAAGCTTTTGATTGCTCAGTATAACCAATGAATATGCATTTTTCACTTTTATCATCCAATTTTCCTCTTCGCTCCTTAGGCACATGTGCATAAGCTACACATCCAAATACTCTGAGATGAGATACGCTGCAATACATACCTGACCATGATTGTTCTGGTACTATATTCATCACACTCTTTGTAGGAGATCTGTTGATCACATAAATAGCACATGCAACTACTTCTGCCCAATACTCATTAGACAAGTTTCTGCCTTTCAACATGCTTCTTACCATGTTCATAATTGTCATGCTCTTTCTCTCTACTACACCATTCTACTGCGGTGTGTACCTGGTTGTAAACTGTCTTTTGATCCCATGTTGTTTGCAGTAATCATGGAATGCCTTTGAGTCATATTCTCCACCATGATTTGACCTCAATACTTTGATCTGTCGATCACTTTGGTTCTCTACTAAGGCTTTGAATTCTTTGAACTTTGCAAAAGTTTTAGACTTCTGCTTCAAAAAGTAAACCCAAGCCTTTCTATTGTAGTCATCAATGAAAGTGAGGAAGTAGCAACTTCCACCAATCAATTGCGTCCTCATAGGTCCACATAAGTCTGTATGCACTAGCTCAGCAAGTTGCTTTACTCTGTATGCAACTCCCTTTTGAAAACTTTCACGGTGTTGTTTTCCCAAGATGAAACACTCACAAGTACTAGCAGGCTCTTTGATGGGAGGTAATCCTCTGACCATCTGTTTCTGCTGCAACAATATTAAACCAGAAAAGTGCAAGTGTCCAAATTGAAAGTGCCATAACCAATAATCATCAGAACATGCAACTGCAAAAGAAATCACTTGACCACTGTAATTCAAAATGAGAGGAAAGAGTCTGTTCCTTGTCATCTACACCTTTGCTATTAGTTGCTTGCTTGGGGGCTTGTCATATATAACAAATTATTGACCTTGAAAGATAACTTTGTATCCTTTCTGTGTCAATTGACCAACACTTAACAAATTATGTTTAATACTAGGACCATAATATACCTTTGAGATCGTCTTCAGCTCCCCCTGTTTGGTCAGAATGTTGACCACTCCTTTTCGATCTACTTCAATAGTCTCTTTAGTCCCCAACTTTACCTCTGTTTACATAGATTGATTGAAATTTGCAACAAAATCCTTTTTGCCTGTCATGTGGTTATTGTAACCACTGTCTAACCGCCACACACTAGTAGATGGTTCATGCGTGGTATGGCAAGATAGGAACATAGAGTTAGTACTATCCGTAGTGACATTAGCTCTCTGGTTCCCTTGATCAGCTATTTTCTTCCTACAATCACGAGCAAAATGACCAAATTTATTGCAGTAATATCATCTCACCTTTGATATATCAACTCTTGGATTATTGTTAAAGCTTTTGTAGTTGCTTCCACTTGCATGTTCATGCTCTTCTCGGTCATCTCTTTGACCACCATATCTTCTACTTCATCCTCTTCCGCTCATTCTACTTCTGCCTCGACCTCTGTATCTTGAAATAAAAACTTGACTTTTGAAATCGGTCTCTAAAGTGGAATCCTTACTTCTGTCTATCCTTGCCTCATGCGATAGAAGTGATCCCATCAGTTCATCAACTATCAATGATGCCAAATCCTTGGTTTCTTCTATGGCTGCTACCACAACATCAAATTTGGTAGACAAAGATTGGAGGACCTTCTCAAACAATCATTGATATTTTATATCTTCATCATAAATCTTTAACTGATTTACAACAGTTATGACCCCATTCATGAAAGAATCGATGTCCTCTATCTCCTTCATCTGCAGACTTTCAAAATCTCTCCTAGTATTCTGCAACTTAACAATATTGACTTTGGCCATACCTTTATAGTTTGTCACCAAAGTATACCATGGTACTTTTGTTGAAGACGTGGTCATAATCTTCTGGAACACTACTAGGTCCACTCCCTGTTGAATAAGCTGCAACACATGTGCATTCTTCTTCTTGTCTTTCTTCCATTGTTCCCTCTCTCCATTAGTGAGAGCTTGTTGTTCTTATTTGTTCATACGTTCTAAAAACCCAAACTTCACATAATCCCAAATATCATGTGCCTGCAATGTGGTCGCCATCTTAATTGCCCACACATCATAATCTTTCCCTAAACGGTGGAAACTGGGGCTGTAAATTTGAGAATTCCATTTTTATATAACACGCCCTTCACTGAGTAAAAGGAAACATTTGAAGTGGCTCATTTTCAATAAAACTTCGCACTCAACTCAACGTATATGAAGTCAACCTTTCTCTGTATCTCTTTATATCTACGTATCTGCGAATTTATTAACGATTCTGCTGCGGTGATGGAGAGCGTGATAACTCTTTGCACAATGACTAACGTTTGCATTAATCCTCTAACACCATAGAAGGAGAGTGTGCTAACTCTTTGCATGGTGACTAACGTTTTCGTTAATCCTCTAACGCCATAGAAGCCAGAGTGACCTGCGTGCATGCAAAACTGCTATAGTCACATGCCGTTAATGTTCAAACACGAAAAACAAATATGTTTTTCTTCTTACACGGATTGCTAATAATCCATTTTACCTCACTCTGTGTAATCTCGTGCTCCAATACCAATTTTTTAGAAAAGCAGAGAAGACACAAAACACAATTCACACATAAAACATGAGTTTCTACTTTTCTATTGATCACACAAAACATAATGATGACAATGAACCTCATGAAGGGTATTTAAGCTAATTGCCTAAAATATCTTGACATGCAACTACATGCAATTTCACATTCAAAGTAGTCTATCACTTAACTCACTTCACTCAACACTCAAACATTCAATCACTCACTTAACTTACTCTCTATTTTTATCTAACTCCTCATGCAGGAGTAATTATCTTATTTTAACAAAAACCACCTTGGTTTTGACCGTGGAGAAATTCATACCCACTCAAATTCTTGGCCCTAATCCAAAAGGCATAAACGCCATAGAATGTTTACCGGCCTTGGAAACACCCTCACAAAATCTTTGTGGGTTAAACTCTTTTGCATCTTCTCCCCACATTTCCTTGTCATGGTGAACTACAGCGATTAGAATCGTAATTTCAGTGCTTTGTGGAAGAGTGAGGCTTCCCAGCTTCATCATTTTGGAAGTCCTCCTCACCATTAACGGTAATGGTGGATAAATCCTTAAGACCTCGTGAAGAACCATATTGACCTATATTGCAGATGAGCAGTCTGGATTAGCAACTGACATAATCATATTAAATTAATTCATCAAATAAATCTCAAGAATGCAGACTAGAATGCCACTTAACGATATATGTTCATAAGTAATTGCTTTGGTTCTTACTATTTTCAGGCGACTTAGAACCTCGGCATTGGGAGGTGCATTGTTACATAAGCTCAACGTTTCGTTTTTGGCCAGTTCCTGCCAGTCAGTATGCATGGCAAGGAGAATGACAGTCCAAGACAATAAAATGGATGTTGTTTCATGCCCAACCATGAAGAAAGTCTTGCATTCATCAATCATATCTTGAAAAGACATACTCAAATGCTTCTTCACATCATCATTGTTCGCTGCCATCATCAAGCCAAGAATATCTTTGCCATAGGGGTTCTCAACTTTCCCCGTCGTCGCATCGTTTTTGCGATTTGTGATTATTTGTCTAAGTGATCCCTGAATTTCTCATTCTAGACTTCAACCTTTCATGTTATTTCTGGTGGGTAAAAACATAAAATGAAATAGCTCATTAATGAGACTTATGAATATACTCAATCGAACGTGTTTTGCATCGAACAATACTAAACAAATTCACAAATCTGGACAGAAATCATAGAGATTTTGGATTCCAAAATATTTTGGAAATACGAAGTCAAATAAATAACTTTACTCTATCCTCAAATTCTACCTTACATTAAGGATAACCAATCCATTTATGATGTTCACATATGTGAACACACACTCTGATACAATATAAACTATTCTTATCAAAATATAACTCAAAACTTTCACGATGAAACGGTATATTACCTGTAACCTGGAATAATGAACTTACGGAAGCTTTCAGCAACGAGAATCGCTTGCTCAGTCTGCAGGTTGAAGATGTGTTTTCCTTCCATGTAGCTACTACTGAAATTAGTTCTCGTGATTACATCAATAGTGAGATTCCAAAATTCTTCGAGTACCTCTATCTCCTGCAGTCCAGAAGAGATTGTTTGGGGAGTAGTCTAACAACGTGGAGGAATTGCCCGGTTTCCATTGTTGCCTAGAAAAATGTCCGGCTCCGGCTGTTGGAAATTATTCTGCCACCCTCCGCCACCTTTCTGCATTAAAGTCGTGGTCTGATAGATTGCTCGATTTCCATCGCATTCTTTCCGCGAAGAGTTAATGCAAGTTTCAATTCGAATTTTCTGCAAACCGTGGGCTGCTCCTTGACCAATTCAACTTGACACTCCCCCTCACCAGCTCACCAGAAAATTCACTCCTGGGCTCGACTCGGCACTTGAGGTTTGGTGGGTGGCTTTTCTTGTTTCTTGTCTTGAGTTTCAATATCCGTTGCATTGATGTAACCTGCTATGTATTTTCTATGTGGTCTTGCTAAAGTAGGTTTATTCTATTGATGTTACAGGAACTATTGGTCACTATTCCAATCTTGAGGAGTTGCTATGGGCATAAAAAATATATGCTCCAGTGATGATGGCAGACTCTCCTGAATATGGGCACCATCATCTCTAGATAGATGCAGGATCGTCGCTCAGGCACTGTTTGTGGCAGACAGTAATCCACATGTTTATTTGTTATTTTTCTTGAACACTTTCTATAAAATGTAGTAAAGATCTGTTAAAAGTGCAGTTGAGTGCCATAATAATAGGGATGGAAAGGTCTGTCATAAACGTTTTAGGATAGGGAAAGAGGTCATAGAGTATGCCTAGTTGAACTTTATAATTGAGTTATGCACATCATGTTCTTGCTGAAGCGGGTTATTTCTGCTTGGACTGGATAAGTTTCATAAAGGTTACTAGCGTAGCATCTCTAGAAATTGCGTTATATCTAGGACTCCTACCCAGTTGGCTAGTCATGCTCAGAAATATTATAACTGTCTAAACTCTGCAAACAAAGACAGAAGACGGTCTAGTATTCATGATATCACTAGCGTGAACGATGGAGACACATCAACACCATAGGGACCTATCATAGGTCAAGAGAATGGTTCTGTAGGATCTGCGGGAAAGCCTTCTAAGAGTTTGTCTCAGCCATCTCTACCAAGAGTTGTTACATATGGACATCATGTGGGTCAACCTATTGTTGGGCCTGCTAGTTTTGCTGTTGGTACTCCCATCATGATTCCTCCTAGACATGTTCCTTATGTTTCAAGTGGACCTTTTCCAGGATCAATAAGTCCTGGTACTCCCAGGAATATTGTGCTAGTTGCATATGCCATTTCTCAGCCAACAATGCATAAATAGAAAGAATACAATTGCTCAAAACTTAAAAGCGAGGGACTGAATCTAACTTGTACATGTAAGTGTGCTCTTTATGTTTCCTTATGGTATAATGTAGGAAGCGGCACTGCTCTGTCAACAAATATGTATATGTTGGCAAACTTGTTTATTATTGTCATTATGGAACATGTGATTTAGAGGTGAAAGAGTTCAAGATGTTCTTTTGTATGAAAAAGTGTTTGAGATGAAATTCATTATATCTCTGTGTCAAATATTGATTGATAGAATTGGAGGCAATGGCCCTGATTTTCCTTCAAATCTGGTGCAGTTTTAGAAATCGAGGAGTTGTCAACCTAAGGTCAATAACCTCAAACTTCATGAACAAGTTATGCATATTCAATATTGAAAGATTGGTACACGGTGCACTGAAATGTCATTTTCATTTGATAATTTTCTTGTCTTTTTGAAACAAGGAAACTGAGTATTGTAATACAACTCAGGAAGTTTGTAGGTTTGCCATTTCAAATTTAAGCCAAGTCATCCTTATCATTTTGCTTCCATGGTAGAAAGGTTGTATATGTTTTGTTTCCATTAAAGTGGTCCACAAATTAACTTGAAACATGGTCTTTCTAGGGTTTAAGAGCTGCAAACATACCTTGATCCAACCTTACCTGCCATGCCAGGTACATTTGAAGAATTCATGACATTAAGGTTTTTGCTCAAATGTGCTCTGAACAACAATGTTTCTCAGCTGCAGGTGTTTTTGGATTCCAGATTATTAATCAGTTGGATGAATGGGAGAGGACATCTGCACAAGATTTCTTTAAGACTTTGAGTGATCATTTAAAATAAGTTGCAAATTCATTTTAGCTTGTTACTGACACTCATGTCTTTAGAGACCAAAATATGACAGCAGCCACATCATCAAAGCGGGACTACAAGTAGTTGCAGGGAAAATTATAATAAAAGAGAACATGAATGGAGTTATATCTGTCTCTAAATCTAATTTTTAATAATGTTCTACATGAAAAGATCTTGATATGGTTCAATCATATTGTTCTGGAGTGCGTTAGACCGTTAGATTTCTCTTTGTGTTAATTAAATGATTTTGTATGTACAAACCTGTGTGGCTTAATAATCCTTTTATATCATTAAAGATTTGCAAGGCAGGAGTAGTTTACTCTTTTTTAATATTTCATGGGCTACTCAGATGTTTGAAAGTGTAGTCACCTATGAAATATGTAATTTCCTTCTTGGAATGAAATGGCAAATTTTTCTTGAAAAAGATTGAGGTTTGGAATAAAAAACTTAATCTCATTGTATATTGCCTAGCAAATATGTTGGGGCATTAGGTATGTTACCTTTATTCTATTTTAAGAGAAAAATGGATTAGTAATTTTTTTCATGTTAGAAGAAAACATATACAAAATTTTTAAAACAATGGGGTAATATAATGGCCACTTATACATAAAATACAAGATATGTATGCTGACCCTATTTCATTTTAATATTTGATTTATTGCAATGTCATCATAAAAAAGGGCACTCATCAATTATTAGTCCATCCAAAAAGGTAACAAAATTCTGCGAGGCATTCCATATATGGCTTCTTTCAATAACATACAGTTATAAATAAACAATAACATACAGAATAGAAACTAGCCAGGAGTTCCTTTGAAACAAATATATACAAAGCGAAAGCTTGGCATTTTCATCTTACATGTTGATGAAGGCCTTCTGATTAAATACATACAAGACCATTTGACATTATAGGGACAAGGAAGGCCCTCCAATGACAATCCTCTTCTTATATAGGTCAAATTGTATGCCCAGATGTCGAATGCTGTGGATCGTGCAATTTCAAACCTGAACCTTGATCAGCATCTTTTTCATGTTATAATAGTCCAAGTTATAAGTTGAGAATTTATTGGCTACAATCAACTAATCAATATTTATTACAATTCTTATTTTTACATTTTTGATACTCCAAGCCATCTCCATTTTGTACTTCTTGAGAAATGCCATCTCACAAACTATTCGAAATTATGTGGAGAATGGTAGAGGATATGAATACCTCTGTCAAAGTAGCTAAATATTGGTACATCCAACTCTTATTCCACATTGATTACATGTTCATGATTTGCTACATCAACCTGTCCTTGCAAATGAAGAGCCATTTTAGCTGTTGCCTGCAACATAAAAGGGAAATAATTAAAGACCACATTGATCATAGAAAGGAGATGCTGACAAACGTGATGACTTTTGAAAGCTTCAAAGAATATTCTTCATCCTAGCTATTAATTATAGTTTATGCCAAACTCCCAATCAAATTTACCCAACTTATCCTAATAAAGTTTGACATTTAACAGATTCCCTCCAAATCTCATAAGGCTTTTATCATGATATACATCCATATAGTAGTTTACATGTCTTTGTCTTCTTCGCTGTATAATACTCAATGCACGAGCCATGATGTAACATGGCAAGAGAAATCTAGCAGCTTGAAGAATGAAAAGCTGTTTGAGTTTAAACATAAGAATCCCATGGTTAATTTGAGTGCAGAGGTATATAAGAAGGAAATAATAATAACTGTGGAGAGGAAATTGAAGAGAATAAAACAGGCATTTTCAAATCAAAATATCATCAGGAAAATCAACGAGTCCTTAAAATGAGTCCTTACAGTGAAAAGGTTATTGTATCCTCATCTCCTACAGAACTAGTTATGGAAAGTGCATGTCGTAAAAGCAGAAGAGCCATGAGCTGCCACAGAAAATTAGACAGAGAGTTATTCATAAACAAGATCTGAAGGATTTAAATGAAGTAAAAAAACCATTAACACTACAAGGCTTTCCACTGAGCTACAAGGCTACTCTGCACACCTTCAAGATTTGAAGGATGTAAATGAAGAAAAATAATCATTAACACTACAAGGCTTTCCAGTGAGCTTCAAATTATGATTTATTTTTTCATCTAAGGATTTCAGTTTATTAACAAACAAGAACGTTAATGGCTTTTTAAAAACTGAATGAATTACAACTTTGAATGAAAAAGTGTAGATGATGAAGAAAGGAGATGGATTGTGCATTTAAACACAGTGTGGCAATCTGGGCTCTTGTCTTGGTTGGTGGTCTGTCAAGGTTTACATTTGAAGGCTAAGCTCGTTAAGTCTAGCTTCACAGATGCATATTGTCCACAATGTGGCATCACTAAAATGGCTCGGCATATTTGTTGGCAATGCAAATGTGATAAAGATTGCCAATATTTGATTTGGACCTCTTGAAATCAGATCCTCTGCACTTGTCTCCTGTGGAAGAATGCCTTGCTAAAGAATTTTGATGCGGTTGTTCCACATTGCTCACGAGGAGCTTGGCATTGCATTAGAATAGGTTGTTTATACTTTATTAGGAGATTGAGATGCAGAAGTTTTCAGTAGTTCACAATGTTCTTTAGAATCTTTTGATGCGATGTTGTATGTTGATCTTAAGACTTGGAGTACCAGATGTGAGAAGATTATACAGAGAAGGCATTAGTGATGGCAATCTCAACAAACTATTTACAATTTTGTCACTTCCACTACAACACAATGATAGCAAAACAGAAATAAATTGTCCTTGCATTTAGCTGAAGATGAGCCCAATCTTAAATGGTTGACTATTAGAGGGATTGGAGAGGTTTCGCTAATTGCAAGTAGTCCTCTTAGCTCTCTCACAAGAATAGCCAGAACACCAACTGCATATTTTCTAGTTTTTATCTAAGAATCCCTTTGTAGAGGAAAAACTAGTGCAAGATTTGGAGGAAGTGGAGTGGTCACATGGGAGATTTAGCATAGTAGACCATCATGATGGATGTGATTTCTTGGAGAATACTGACATTTCCTTACTTATGACACACTGAGCATGAGCAAGATTTGCTTTGATTTAAAAAGACTAGGTCCTTATGTCATGATAAATCCACAAGCACAAGATGTGAAATACAAAGAAGTGAAGCCAAAATAGAGTTGTGATATGGGAAAACTATTGGGATGAAATCCAAGGTGGAGACGGGAAGAGTGACTGGGTGATTGAGAAATAATAGTGTTATTAAGAATAAATTCCTTATAAACATAGTAAAGAAACCTTTCATCACTGATCAACAACCAACAAACAAATCACATAGCATAACATTTGGGTGAATTAGGGGCACTTTAATTTTACATATGAAGAAATTATTTTGATGATTGAACAAAGATCTGTGTATTGAATGTAGATTTTCTAAATTTGTAATACTTCTTTTAAACATCTAATAAAGGACCGTGAAGAAATCAGATGCAGTTACTAAAATTTGTTAAAAAATGACTAACAGAGATTACTCCACAACATTGACATTTGACATTACACCGTGAAGACAACTGCAGAAAAACTTTAATCATGCTCATTTACACTGCCCCTCAAAGAAAAACAGGGTCATGCCAGGAGATGTTATCAAATTTTGTGCATTATTCGGGATCATATCATTCTCCTACAATTGGAGGATGCCGAGTTACAAAAGATCGTGACAAATCATAACATTAAATACAGAATGAGAATTTGCAGCTCTTAAAACACAGAAAGACCATCTTTCAGGTTAATTTTTGGACGACTTTAATGGAAACAAAACAGATACAACCTTTCTGCCATGGAAGCAAAGTGATAAGGATGACTTGGCATAAATTTGAAATGGCAAACCTACAAACTTCCTGAACTGTATTACAATACTCAGTTTCCTTGTTTCAAAAAGACAAGAAAATTATCAAATGAGATTGACATTTCACTGCACCATGTACCAATCTGTCAATATTGAATATACATAACTTGTTCATGAAGTTTGAGGTTATTGACCTTAGGTTGACAGCTCCTTCATTTCTAAAACTACACCAGATTTGAAGGAAAATCAGGGTCGTTGCCTCCAATTCTATCAATCAATATCTGACACAGAGATATAATGAATTTCATCTCAAACATGCTTTTGTACAGAAGAACATCTTCAACTCTTTCACCTCTAAAACGCATGGTTCTTAATGACTACAATAAACAAGTTTCCCAACATATGCAGATTTGTTGATAGAGCAGTGTTGCTTCCTACATTACACCAAAAGGGAACATAAAGAGCACACTTACATGTACAAGTTAGATTCAGTCCCTCGCTTTTAAGTTTTAAGAAATTGCATTCTTTATATTGATGCATTGTTGGCTGAGAAATGGCATATGCAATTGGCACAACATTCATGGGAGTACCAGGAACTACTGATCCTGGAAAAGGTCCACTTGAAACATAAGGAACATGTCCAGGAGGAATCATGATGGGAGTACCAACAACAGGACTAGCAGGCCCAGCAATAGGTTGACCCACATGAGGTCCTTATGCAACAACTTTTGGTAGAGATGGCTGAGACAAACTCTTAGGAGGCTTCCTCGCAGCTCCTGCAGAACCATTCGTGATGTCATGAATACTAGACCGTCTTCTGTCTTTGTTTGCAGAGTTCAGATGGTTATAATATTTCTGAGCATGACTAGCCACCTGGGTAGGAGTCCTAGATACAATGCAGTTTCTAGAGATGCTACGCCAGTCACCTTTACGAAACTTGTCCAGTCCAAGCAGAAATAACCTGCTTCAACAAGAACATGATGTGCATAACTCAATTATAAAGTTCAACCAAGCATACTCTATGACCTCCTTCCCTATCCTAAAAATTTTATGACAGACCATTCCATTCTTATTATTATGGCACTCAATTGTACTTTTAACAGATCTTTACTACATTTTACAGCAAGTGTTCAAGAAAAAGAACAAATAAACATGTGGATTACTGTCTGCTACATTTTACAGCAAGTGTTCAAGAAAAAGAACAAATAAACATGTGGATTACTGTCTGCTATAAATAGTGCTTGAGCAAGCATCTTGCATTTGTTTATAGATGACGGTGCCCATATTCAATAGAGTCTACCATCATCACTGGACCATATATTGCTTATGCCCACAACAACTCCTTAAGATTGGAAGAGGGACCAATAGTTCCTGCAACATCAATAGAACAAACCTACCTTACCAAGACCACATAGAAATTACATAGCAGGTTGCATCAATGCAACGGATATTGAAACTTAAGACAAGAAACTAGAAAATCCACCCACCAAACCTCAGGCGCCGAGACGAGCCAGGAGTGAATTTTCTGTTGAGCTGGTGAGGGGGAGTGCCGAGTCGAATTGGTCAGGCAGTAGCCTACGGTTTGCAGAAAATTTGAATTGAAACTTGCATTAACTCTCTGCGGCAGGAATGTGATGGAAATCAGGCAATCTTGTCAGCGGAGGGTGGCAGAGGGCGGAGGAATTGCCAATGGTCGGAGCCGGACGTTTTTCCTGGTGGCGATAAAAACCAGGCAATTCCTCTGCCTTGTTAGACTATTCCATTGTTTGGTCCCATTTGTCAAACAAATTTGCTGTGCTGGCCACAACCACTGGCATCATAGACTGGCAGAAGGAAAAAGAGTGATGTTAATGTTAGATTCCGTTGACAAGATTCATGTGCATCCAATGCCACAACTGACTCATTTTCTGACTCCACGGATCTCATCCAGGCATTATTTATCAGATAAATACTCTAGAAGCATTTGATTTTCTACACTATTTTAGTTCAAGTAGCCTAGCTTTATATATTATATCATCGTGAGATTGTTCACTTTTTTGACCACTAATTACACCTAAAATTACAAAACAATAAAATTATTATTTTTATAATTATTAAATTGAATTATAGTAATGTAATTTTAAAAAATAATTATTTTGAATAATTATTAACTTAAGCATCATTTTAAAATTAAATTATAATAATATAAATTTGAAATTATAATTATATTAAATGGTTAAATGTTATATATTTTTTCTAAATAAGAGATTATTTTTCTAAGTGATTTTACTTTTAAATTATATATATACGGGGTTTATTTCAATGTGAACTTATTATTAGAGTGAGGATGAGAATAAGAATGAAGCACATATTTAGTGAAATATATGAAAGTGGAGATGAGGGGAGATATTACATGAAATATAAACATATAAAAGTGATAGCAAGAATGAGTGGAGATATAATGTGACATATAATATGTTTTACATTATGTTTATGGTGGTAATGAAGTGAGATATTACGTAAGGGAGGGGATATTATGCCAAACATAATATGTTTTACATAATATTTAAGGGTGAAATGAAGGGGGATATGGTGGGAGATGTTATCTTTTAAGCATGAGGATGGGGTAGATATTATGCAAAACATCATTCTTCATCTGCATCTTTAAATATTATACAAAAAGATAGTATGTTTAGCTTAATATCTCTCCACTTAATATCTCCCCACGTAGACTCTATCTCCCTCCACTTCTACCCTCACTCTCATATATTTATTTTTTACATAATATCTTCCCTAACCGCATTCTTAAATATTGTGAAAACATATTATGTATTGTATAACATCTCCCCCCAAACAATATATTTTGCATAAAATGTCTAGCTACCCCAACTTGCATCCCCACCCTCATTATGTTTTCTATCTCTCACCCTCATATATTTTGAATGATATTTTCCAAAAAAAAAATATGATCTTAACTATTTTTAATATTAATTTTCCTAATATAAAAAAAAAATATAAATTATAAATTGATTAATTAAAAAAAATCACATTTATAATAAAATCAACAATATTTTTTTAATTATTAAATAAATAGACATAATATTAATTATATATTATAATAAAGTAAAAGAGTAACCAAATAAACCATTTTTAAATCCATTTATTTTATTAAAATTATTTACATATTTTGAAAATAAACTAAAACTTCTATATCCTATAATCAATTTTTTAAAATAAAATAATACTATCATTTTTAACAAAATCGAATTAAATTTTAAACAAAATGAAATTAAATTTTAAACTATCCACTCACTCACTTCCAAATGATTTGCTTATGTCTTATTCCAAAAAGGTTTGCTAGGTTAGATTCCACTGACAAGATTGGTCATCCCTTAATTAGATTCCATTAACAACATTGATCATTCAAACATCCCATTGATCCCTTAATTGAAACCGAAATCGAAGATAAGAAACACGTAGTTTAATTAGCGGGAGGAGTTGACTGGAAAGTTATAGAAATTTCAGGTATATTTAGAAAAAAATTGGCAAAGATTTTTGTAAATCCAACTTATAATTGTTAAACTTCAAAATTTTAAGTGTCCTAAAGATTTTGATGGTGATGAATCTATTTCCACCATCAAAAATATGATTTAAACACTGCCGCTATAAACTTTTTTGAAAAATTTTCATCTAAATTCCGGTCACTTTTGACCGTCCCAAAAATTCCTCCACTCATTAGATGACTCCCCTAAGAAATACCAACCTTCAACGCTTCTGCATGGAAGTCAGGTCAGATAAGTCTTCTTTGTCGGGCCCATTTTTCTCCTCGGGAAATCGCAAGACCATCGCCGGAGAGCTGCCTCAACTGGGGCGTTGGTTCAGGCTTCTCGTACTGACAAAATTTAAAGCAGAGCAGCTCCCGGATCAGCTCTGGCTGGGGAATAACAATTCTTCGTACAGGACCGAACCAGTACACGAAATTCTCGCCTATTAGTGCAAACATCATTAAAAAAAAATTAGTCATCTAGTGGCAAAACGGTCATTAAAACTGTTTCCTTCATCGAACTTTGTAATTAAAGTTATCAAAGTGAAATACGATTGCTCCGCCCCCAACTTCTACCCATGAAAGAACTCTGCCGTTTTTGCTTTAGGGTTTTGGTCTTTTAAAGGTCATTTTTCAGATTTTGCATTGATGAGTTGCCAACAAAATCTGTAAATAGAAATAAACGCACTAGTCTAAACTTCTTTGAATCTTATAAAAATTGAAGAGAGACAAGTTTAAATTAGAAAAAAAATAATAGATAGCCTAGGGGCCTAGTTTCTCAATATGGTGATGGTATTGTCAAGTCATTTTCTGGGTCACTGTGTCTCAAGCTTGTAATTTTTGGAGAATTCACAGATTGTAATGGGATATTGTTAAGCTATTTTTTGTCATTGTTTCTCAAGTCACATGTAAGTATGATGTAATTACATTAGGTTTGAGAAACAAAAATAAATAAATAAATAAATATTGTGATAATTGATTTTTATGATTAGATGTTACTATTATTTAAATTTCATATCACAATGATATATTATAATTGAATTTTTCTAAATTAAAATTTTTAATTATAGATTAATAATAAAAAAAATAGTGTAATTTCAATTACAAAAAAAAGGAATTGGAAGTATCTAAAACAACCATATAAATTAAATAGTATGTAGTTCGTAGTCATCACTTCAGAATAAGTATCAAAATATATTTCACATTGCTAAAATAAAAAAAATAAAAAAACTAACTAAATTATAATTTTATTTTAAATTCTTATTAATTATAAAACATTAATATGTAAATTAAACATATATACATAAACAAGACTCTTAAGCATGGATATTTGTCGTCACTTTACTATTTAGATTTACTCTTATTTTATTATGGAAATTCTTACCTCATGCGAAAAAAACCATAACTCACTTCATATAACATTTTATTAATTAGTCAAATTTTCACTTTACTATGGAGATTCTTAATTTGTAAATGTAAATCAAGTTTGTTACAATACCATAGGCCAATCCAAATAACTTATCAATAGCATCCACCCCTAAAACCATAACTCAATTTATAGAACACGTGTTCATATCACATTTTTTAATTAATCCATTTAATTAAAAAGATGGAAATGCATAATTATTTTGGAGAAAAATCTTAACCACTAATTTGTATATATTATTATGAATAATTTATAATATTCTATAAAAATTAAATTCATACTATATCTAATAATTATTGGTAATTAAATTAAATTAAAATTTTGACAAAAATAAATATATTTATCTACATAAATATGCTTAATTTTTTATTTTAAATTAAAATATAAAATTTTATAATAAATAATATAATTTATTTTTAATTTAAATTTTGGTAAAATTTTTAAAAATTGTATTTCTTCTTCCGTCAAATAATTTTTTTTATATGAAATATTAAAATTGTTTTCCAAAAGTTATTGTTGGAAGAGAAGCTTCATAATCTTTCCTAAGCTATCCTATCTTATCGTGCTTATAAGCATACTTCTTTCTCTAGCCCGCTTCTTCATGTGCTCTGAAAATAATTTTAGCATTTTTCAATATAGAGGAATGAATTATGAATACAATTTGTATAACTCAAGAAAAATTATGTTCTTTATTATGTTATTACGTTCGTTAGCACTTGATGTTAGCAGTTATATCTTCCTTTGCTCTCATGAAGATGGACGCCAGGGAAGTTGGTGATGCGTCCTATATAAGATTGGGTATGGACTCTTGGGTAAGAAGTCAGCTAGATCACAAGTGGTCTCCAAAATTGGTCTAGTTGCTTCATGCTTTAGGTCGCAATACTATCCGTCATTTTGTTGTTCCCGCACATGGGAATTTATGGGAACAAGGACGGCTAGCAAATAAGCAATGGCGTTTTCTTCATATTTATTATGAACAATGGAATAGATTTATAAAAGCTTTAAGAAGGGCACATATAAAGTTTTCTGATAGAAGAGTGTGGTCTTTTGAATCAAATAGAAGATATATTGAGAACAATATTTTGTTTTGATGGCTGACACGATTGATGCAATATAATATAAGGAGATTAGTGGAAGCTAATTTGGAAACTTAGGTATCTCATGAAATCAAAGTTATTCATGTGGTGTGCATTCTCAACAAAATAGAGTTATGGTAGATAATTTGGTGAAGAAGCACTTTCATAATTTTAATAGGTGTTATTTATTTAAAAATAATTAGCAAATCATCTTTTATTCACTGTTCATTTTCAAGAACTGTCCGGAAAATCTTAAAAAATAGATTAGGACTTGATTGCATTGGACAAGGGAGAGAATTAATGGAAGTATAGTTTCAATGAATATTTGTTAGGGGGTTAAACTTTTCATTGTTATTCCTTTGCTATTTTGTTGGGTATCTGGATTGTAAGGAATAAAGTCATTTTCAATGATCATCATATTTTTGTTGATATTATCGCTGCTTAGATATTGAGAATTTTCTTTTTATAAAAACTGAGATGAATAACGGTAGACAAATCAATTCAGTCACCATAAAGAGGGCTATCCCATGGGTTTTATTTGATGAGTAACCAAATTTATATGGAGGAAGAGCAAACTTATATTTATCTAAAAATCACTTATTCACAATCAAAATAAGACTTGAAGACAAATAACTATGCTGAATTAAAAACACTCAACTTATTGCTGAAAATACTATAGAAAAAGGAGTGAAACAGATTAGGTCTTTAGTGACTCTGTGTTGATCATTAATTAAATTAAAAGACTTAACAATGCTATTGTTTGACTTTAGCTACTTTTGTCGATAAAACTATTACATTAAAAGATACTTTTAATTTTTTGAGTTTGACTTTAGCTCTTTTTTTCGATAAAACGATTACATTAAAAGATATTTTTAGTTTTTTCAGTTTATCTCATGTTAATAGGAGCTTTTAGACCGTCTTTCCAAAGAAAGCTTGCGATTGGATCATGGACTATGGTTGATTGGCCAAAAGCTGAATGAACAAATCAATAAACCAGTATCGATCTGAAAATAAAGCTGAAAAATTGAAAGTAACTTTAATTTTTGGAATCATATGTCAGAAGTTTCTGGAAATGAATCTGTTATGCTCTTCGGAGTCATTTATGTGAACTATTACTATGTGAACTATTACGTTTTGACGGTGTTTATAAGTTATTGTTTTCTTTATAGTTTCTGTATTTTTTCTTTATGTATGGTATGTGCCCGCTTGGAGATCAGAGCTGTTTAGCCAATCTACTTTACAGGATACATGTTGGGAACAGAATGTGATTTTATAATTAAATAAAATTACCTTTTTTTCCTGGGATTTTTTTTACATGAAAGCACATATTCACAGAGATTGGCCAGCAGATCGGAGGGCTCGCGGCATCTTTTCATTTATATTCCCACAGATCTTCTTTTATGCATAACAAGCTGCGCTCCGTGTTGTGGACGAATTGTAAAATTTTGAGCAGGCGCATGGGTATACGCAGGGGAAAGTACAAAAGAGAACCGTTGTAACAACATAGCCAAAACCACCTTGGCTTCGACCATGGAGAAATTCATACCCACGCAGATTCTCGGCCCTAATCCAAAAGGCATAAACGCCATCGGATGTTTACCGGCCTTGGAAACTCCCTCACAAAATCTTTGTGGGTTAAACTCTATCGCATCTTCCCCCCACAGTTCCTTGCAATGGTGAACCGCAGCGATTGGAATCGTAATTTCAGTGCCTTGTGGAAGAGTGAGGCTTCCCAGCTTCATCTTTTTGGAAGTCCTCCTCACCATTAACGGTAATGGTGGATAAAGCCTTAAGACCTCGTGAAGAACCATATTGACCTATATTGCAGATGAGCAGTCTGGATTAGCAATTGACATAATCATATTAAATTAATTCATCAAATAAATCTCAAGAACGCAGACTAGAATGCTATCTAATGATATATGTTCAAAAGTAATTGCTTTGATTCTTACTATTTTCAGGCGACTTAGAACCTCGGCATTGGGAGGTGCATTGTTACATAAGCTCAGCACTTCGTTTCTGGCTTTTTCCTGCCAGTCAGTGTGCATGGCAAGGAGAATGACAGTCCAAGCCAATAAAATGGATGTTGTTTCATGCCCAGCCACGAAGAAAGTCTTGCATTCATCAATCATATCTTGAAAAGACATACTCAAATGCTTCTTCACTTCATCATTGTTTGCTGCCATCATCAAGCCAAGAAGATCTTTGCCGTAGGGGTTCTCAACTTTCCCCACCGTCGCATTGTTTTTGCGATTTGTGATTATTTGTCTAAGTGATCTCTGAATTTCTCGGTCTAGCCTTCGGCCTTTCAAGTTATTTCTGGTGGGTAAAAACCTAAAACGAAATAGCCCATTGATGAGCCTTATGAATATACTCAATCGAACTTTTTTTGCATCGAACACTACTAAACAAATTCACAAGTCTGGCCAGAAATCTTAGAGATTTTGGATTCCAAAATATTTTTGAAATATGAAGTCAAATAAATAACTTTACGCTATCCTCAAATTATGCCTTACATTAAAGATAACCAATCCATTTATGATGTTCACATATGTGAACACGCACTCTGATACAGTATAAACTATTCTTATCAAAATATAACTCAAAACTTTCACAATGAAACGATATATTACCTGTATCCTGGAATAATGAACTTACGGAAGCTTTCAGCAACGAGAATCGCTTGCTCAGTCTGCAGGTTGAAGATGTGTTTTCCTTCCATGTAGCTACTACCGAAAGCAGTTCTCGCGATGACATCAGCAGTGAGATTCCGAAATTCTTCGAGTACCTCTATCTCCTGCAGTCCAGAAGAGATTGTTTGGTCCCATTTGTCAAACAGATTGGCTGCGCTGGCCACAACCACTGGCACCATAGACTGGCAGAAGGAAAAAGAGTGATGTTAATGTTAGATTCCGCTGACAAGATTCATGTGCATCCAACGCCACAACTGACTAATTTTCTGACTCCACGGATCTCATCCAGGCATTATTTATCAGATAAATACTGGAGAAGCATTGCTTTTCTGCACTATTTTAGTTCAAGTACCCTAGCTTTATATTATATCATCTTGAAATTGGTCACTTTTTCGACCACTAGGTACACGTAAATTACAAAACAACAAAATAATTACTTTTATGATTATTAAATTGAAACATCATTTTGAAATTGAATTATAATAATGTGATTTAAAAAACAATTATTTTGAATAATTATTTGCTTAATTGAAACATCATTTTAAAATTGAATTATAATAATGTAATTTAAAAAAATAATTATTTTGAATAATTATTAACTTAAGCATCATTTTAAAATTAAATTATAATAATATAAATTTCAAATTATAATTATATTAATTGGGATTTTCTTTTGTAAAATAAGAGATTATTTTTCTATGTGATTTTACTTTTAAATTATATATATGGGGTTTATTTCAATGTGAACTTATTATTAGAGTGAGAATGAGAATAAGAATGGAGTATCCATTATGTGAGACATATGAAAATGGAGAGAAGGGGAGATATTACATGAAATATAAACATATAAAAGTGATAGAAAGAATGAGTGGAGATATTATGTGAAATATAATATGTTTTACTTTTTGTTTATGGTGGTAATGAAGTGAAATATTATGCAAGGGAAGGGATATTATACTAAACAAAATATGTTTTTGCATAATATTTAAGGGTGAAGTGAAGGGGATATGATGAGTGATGTTATCTTTTGAGCATGAGGATGGGCTAGATATTATGCAAAACATCACCTTTCATCTCCATCTTTAGATATTTTACAAAAATATACTATTTTTAGCGTAATATCTCCCCACCTCAACTCTATGTCCCTCCACTTCTACCCTCACTCTCATATGTTTATTTTTACATAATATCTCCCTCACCTCATTCTTAAATATTTTGAAAAACATATTATGTTTGGTATAACATCTCCCCCTAGCAATATGTTTTACATAAAATGTCTCCCTACCCGAACTTGCATCCCCACTCTCATTATATTTTCCATCTCTCACCCTCATGTATTTTGAATGATATCTTCCAAAAAAAAATGATATTAACTAATTTCAATATTAATTTTAGCCATATAAAAAAATTAAATATAAACTATAAATTGGTTAAAGCCCCAAGAGTTAGCTCAATTGATCAAATCAGTGCCTCGCCAATGGGGCGGAGGGGTGTTGATGCCCTTTGGGTAGGGTCCACTCAGTGGAGTGTATGTTAAAAAAAAATTGATTAATTAAAAAAATCCTCTTCACATTTATATTAAAATCAACACTATTTTTTCAATTATTAAATAAATACACATAATATTAATAATATATTATAATAAAGTAAAAGATAACTAAATAAACAAATTTAAAATCAATTTATTTTATTAAGATTATTTACATATTTTAAAAATAAACTAAAATTATTATTTCCTATAATCAATTTTTTTAAAATAAAATAATGCTATAATTTTTAACAAAACGGAATTAAATTTTAAACAAAATTTCCAAACCGTCCACCCACTCACTCCTAAATGATTTGCTTATGGCTTATTCCAAGAAGGTTTGCTAGGTTCGATTCCACTGACAAGATTGATCATCCCTTAATTAAGATCCCACTGACAAGAATGATCATTGAAACCGCCCACTGATCCCTTAATTGAAAGAGAAATCCAAGGAAAACCAGTGCCTAAGAAATACCGACCTTCAACGCTTCTGCATGGAAGGCAGGACTGATAAGTCTTCTTTGTCGGGCCCATTTTTCTCCTCGGGAATTCGCAAGACCATCGCCAGAGAGCTGCCTCAACTGGGGCGTCGGTTCAGGCTTCTCGTACTGACAAGATTTACAGCAGAGCAGCTCCCTGATCAGCTCAGGCTGGGGAATAACAATTCTTGGTACAGGACCGAACCAGTACACGAAATTCTCGCCTATTAGTGCAAACATCGTTAAAACAAAAATTAGTCAGCCTAGTGGGAAAACGGTCACTGAAACTGTTTCCTTCTTCAAAATTTGTAATTAAAGTTATCAGACTGAAATAAGATTGCTCCACTCCAACTTCTACCAATGAAGGAACTCTACCTTCTAGTTTTTGCTTTAGGGTTTTGGTCTTCTAAAGGCATTTTTCAGATTTTGCATTGATAAGTTGCCAACAAAATCCGTAAATAGAAATAAACGCACTAGCCTAAACTTCTTTCAATCTTATAAAACTTGAAGAGAGTTTTAATTAAAAAAAAATAATAGATAGCCTCAGGGCCGTAGATTCTCAATACGGTGATGGGTATTGTTAAGTTATTTTCTAGGTTATTGTTTCTCAAGCTTATGTAATTTCTGGAGAATTTAGAGACTGTAATGGGGTATTGGTAACTGTTAAGTTATTTTCTAGGTTATTGTTTCTCAAGCTTATGTAATTTCTGGAAAATTTAGAAACTGTAATGGGGTATTGGTAAATTCTTTGCTAGTCATGATTTCTCCAGTCACAGATCAATCTAATCTCTCTAAAATTCAAATAATTTGGTGAACAAAAATAAATAAAAATGAAAACTCAGACAACTTACAAACAAAACAACAAAAATGAGTAAATAAAACAGAACTTTCCACTGATATTTAATGGAGTATAAACCTAACTCTGCAAAAATGAAACGTTTCAGGTGCTCCAAATCAAATTCGTTTCAATGAAATATAATCAATCAATCGCGATAGATATATAAAGTTCAACCGTTAAGAATCAGAAAAACAGGTATGGTTACAGAGAATTCCACCGTAGGCGCTGGTCCAGTAATGAATCTCAGGAAGAACTCGAGGCAAAATATCGTGCCTCGACAGCTCCATGGGAACCGAATTGACCTTCTCCATCATTTGAATGACTTCCGTTGTGTTTCCATAAAGCAGCCTGTACTGAGGACCCGAGATACCCTGCGACTCGAAAAACTTCTTCATTCGAAGAGGCTTCCACCATATTTTATTCACAGTTCTCACCAAAACAAACAGAAATACGAAGGCCGCCACTGATAAAACCGAGAGTTCCATCTCCCTGTATTTCGTTTTATTGAAATCTGCGATTCTGATAGTTAATTAGCTCTCAAAAGTGGGCTTCATCATCTGCAATATTTTCGTAAGATGCACGGTTGCTCTGTTGTATCCAGCACTGGGCCCTTATAGATTGCGTTTAGAAAGCCTGGGCGAGGGAAATGATGAAATCTCAAGGGTCGAATTATCTGTCTCAGCAGTGTGTGAGAAGTTTCCAGTTGTTTAACATCATCATATGCGTAATTCAAACAGCTGCAAGTCAACTTATGTTCTGTAACCATCATTATAGTATCGTTACTATCGAGCTGTAGTCACAGGACATCAATGTGGGGCCATGAATTGCTATTACAGTAGGGGAGTGCTCAGCATTCTAAGAAGTTGCATGCAAGAGTATTTTTTTATTTTTCTGGGTTTGCACTTTAACGGGAGTGTCATCAAAAGTTTCTTTCACACTGGTTTGAAAAGTAACAGGGTTCTGTAAATTTGATTATTTAATTTGATTTTGTTGGTTAAATTTCAAACTATTATTGAAATCTCTAATTAAATTAAAAAATGACACTTATAGATGTGGTACTTTATTTGTTATATTTTTGGACTTATATTTTTCTGTAAAATTTATTCATAATAGATATGGTAGTTTATTTGTTATATTTTTGGACTTATATTTTTCTGTAAAATTTATTCATAATAGGTATATGGTATATTGGAATTAGACATTTGAGTTGGGAATCATAGTTATCAAGTTAGAATTCGTAATATATTTATTGGAAGAAGACATTTGAGTTTGGAACTATAGTTACCAAGTTTCAATTCAAATGTGTGACATGATATTGAAATAATTGATTAAAAAGAATTCAATTGGGAAAAAATTCTGCAGTATACTTCAAAAAATTTACTTATATAAAATTTTCCGAATTTATTGTAATTTGAATAAGAATGTTTGTTGTTTTGGTTTGACGGCTTCTTTAATGTGTTTTTACAGTATCACAAAGAAAATCCTCTATTAAATTAGTTTTAGTGTTTTTCTTTTTATTAATTAGACCCAACTATTTTTCTTGTAGTAGTCTAATTTATAGACGGAATGGCTTGACCATTTTTCTTGGTTAATTTTAATCAAAACCAGACACAGATTTTTAAAAATTTGAATTTAAATTGTTTAATCTACATAATTCTAGTTCTTTAAGGGGTTTTTAAAGTGCTGAATCCATTTATGCATTCATATTTTAAATAACAAAAAATCTTAAAATTATATTACTATATTAAAAAATATACACAATTCAAAATTTTTGAAAATACTAAACTCAAATATATAATCAAAATTTTAATGGTAAATAAATCAAAGCTCACGATTTGAAAACAAATTATTTCTGTGAATTCTGAATTCCAGCCAGAAACCCTAAAAATTAAACAACGCCTTCCAGGCTAGAATTCGCCATGACAATGTGGATGCGCTGACCAGATTTGTTTTTTCTTTGCGCTGATCTTTGGGATATTGTGCCTTGACTCTGCAGTGGTGTAATACATTTTGGATACTGTATCATCGACTTTTTACAATAGTGCTGTAATAAGTGGAAATCAGAATCTTCATATATCGAGGTTGTCCATGATTTATAAGTAGCTTGACTCTGGAATTATGGAACGAGGATAATTGTCCTTTTCTCGACCCACCACTCATCCTCCCACGTGAAATTGTGGAGCAGAGCGTCGGTCCATGTGGGTGCGGAGTTGACGTAAACTGCACGCGTGTTGGGGGCAACCAGGTGCACGATGGGATCGCTGGGAGGCAGGGCCCATTGGCAGTGGGAGATCAGTACGCTTTTTCCAACTATGTCAGTACGAGAAATTCAAGCGCATGCAGGCGATTAACACCCCAGAGTTATTGCAATTTTCCAAGACGGTTTGAAGGATGAAACTTGCACGGATTACGATCATGCACATGACATTGTAACCATGAATTGCGTTTTTCACTACAAGGGAATTGGATCTGGTCAAGCTTTTTTTAAGTTTTTGTTTTTAGTGATTTGGTGGAAGCTTTTTTTGGTTTTGTTTTTAGTGAAGGTTTTTCTTTTCAAAAGTAGAGGTGGAGGTGGGTAGTTGAAGCTTCCAGTGAGACTTTTTTTAGAATGTACCATCTGTGTTTAATGATAACACATGTATCATTATATTTATATTTTAAAGGGAGAGGAAATTTAAAAAATAGTTTTCATTAGTTAAATTTAAAATAAATAAATAAAACAATCAAAAGGTTTGCATTTTATATAAAAACAGGGATATTTTTAAATCTCTAACTTTTTAGTTTTTTTTTTTTAATAAATAGTAAGGCCACACATGTATTTAATAGAGTTAAATTTTTATATATATATATATATAAGTCACCATACTCAAGGTGTATTACTCAAAGCTTAAAAAAGATCTCAATATGTAACCATAGATGTATTTAATAAAGTTAAATTTTTAAAAAGAATATATATATATATATATATATATATATATATATATATTACTCAAGGTGTAATAAAGATCTCAATGTGTAACCTTTCTTGCTGTACATTGATATGTCTAAATATTTTTAAAATTTGCTTATTAACATGTTTATTTTAAATTATTATTTAATGGTGTTTTGTTTTATATATATATATATATATATAAAAGGAGCACCACTTACTCAAGGTGTAATAAAGATCTTAATGTGTAACCTTTCTTGCTGCACATTGATATGTCTAAATATTTGTAAAAATTGCTTATTAAAATTGCTTACCAGACCTTCAAATTTCGTTTTCCTAGCCGCCTTGTTCGCCCTGAAGTGGTGGTCACCTTTACAGTCTTCATCTCTGAAGATGAGCCTGGCCGGTCTAATTCCAGCTCCCCCACAGTGGAAATTGTCCAAGAAAGCGATATCCTCCTGGCTGATATGGAAGGTTTGGTGTATCGCACTCATCGACACGCAGCCCAGCAAGCAATTCAGGAAACTTCTGGCTATGAAGCCTCTGTGCAAGAGGTCCAGCCGCTGCCCAATTCCAATGTGGAGATGAACGTTTACAGCCCCTGTGCTCCTAGACAGGGCATTACCGGTCACGCCGCCTCTGTATGCGAGGTCATGCCACCGCCCAATTCAAATATGGAGGTGGAAGTCTTCAATGTTCATGCTTCGCCAGTTCAGGGACACCCGCTTCAGAACGAAGACGAGTCGGTGATTTGGCTCGGCCCGCCAAGCCCAGATACTGGAAGGCAGGAGGCCACATCCAACCAGCCAGTATAAGTCACGGGTGCACTGTTTTAGTTTTTCTTACTGTCATGCTACTGCATTTCATGTTGTGTTTTTGGAGTCCTTTTTATGTTTTTGGGTCAGATCTTTGCTGCAAGCCTCAGGCTTCAGCAATTTGCTATTTCTGTTTAATGGTTCATGATGTAAACTGGCTCAGTCCGGCCAGTGAATATGAAGTCTTTGTCATTTTGGGTCTAGATTGTATGAAGTCCAAGAACTATAATGGACTCTGTCTCATGATACGGTTAAAGTTGCTCAAGCTTGAGGACTGGCTTCGGCCTCCTCGCAGAAAGTAAACCTCTATAAATATTTTCTTTTCCTTAATATAGCAGTAGTCTTAATTTAGAAAAAAAAAACATGTTTATTTTAAATTAATTTTAAATTATTATTTAATGGTGTTTTGTTTTTTATATATTATATTATGATTCGATTGAAATTCGTATTTATATTTATATTTTAATTCATTTTTAAAAAAGTTAGAGATAAAAAAAAACTGAAATAAAATATTTTATGATGTGATTAATTTCAATTTTGAAAAACAAATTAATTTGTTAATATTAAGATGAAAATAAATATTGTTAAATTAAACTAAAATTTATTGACTTGAATTGGGTATTGGGTGTTTGTTAATATCCAAAAAATTATGAGATGAAAATAGAATCTCCATAAGATCATGGGATAAAAGAGTCTATCACCTATGTGACGTTCAGAATGTTGAAGATGAAACACACTTGCTCATAGGATAGAAGAATCTATCAGTTATGTGATGTTAAGAAGGTTGAAGATGAAAAACACTTTCTCTTGGATTGACCATGTTATACTCACATCCATTCAATCAAATTTTCCAAATATTTGTCAAGCTATGAACTTTCTTCACCTTTTAAGTGAACAAAACTATGGTGATCTTGAAGTCTTTCTCTTAATGCATTTTTTATAAACCATATCAAGTTTTAATGGATATTAAACACCACCATCATCATTATATATTAGTAAAATATAATTCATAATTCATTAAAATTTTAATTATTATTTTTTAGGATAATGATTATTTTATTTTAATCATAATGATAAATTGTATTCATGTTAAAATTTTGTTTGAGGCGCAATCTTACATCAAAATTCAACAAAAGTTTGTGTTGAAAGCAATTATAGTCAATTTTCCATCTTAAAAAGTGTAAAAGAACCAATCTACAAAGACTATACTCCCACCATACCTATTGTTTAATACTTAAAAAAAAATTGCAAAAATGTACATGATTTTGTGTGCATTCTAAATCACAGAAGTAGGGGGGTCCAGCCCTTGTTGAATTCTATCCCTATCTTGAACACGAGTTGGAACATTAAGATTTGGAAAAATTATTACTAAATAACTCATAAAATTATTGAATGGTGGAAAATTGATTTTCCTCTCATAAAGGGTCATTTGTACCTCCTCAAGCTATTGATGTGAGCATGCTAACTTGGCCTTGGTCCTCTAGATGAGAATTCTATGGTTGATGAGCATATCCATTGTTTAGGTGACACTAGAAACCAATTGATTATGCTTTAATTACAACTTAGTGATCTTTGAATGACCTTGTAATGATCTGGATTGGATCATTATATTTTGTTTCATCCATCTCGATGCTTTCACGATGGATAAGTCGAGGAATTAGCTCACAGAACCATGTTTACCGGTTGGACTGAGTCTGGAAAATTGGGGTTCGAAACATTCTGAGAGCATTTTGAGGAATCAAATAACATTTTTGGGGGTAATTTGTTTTTTCACTACCACAATACCTCTTTTAATATTCCACATGCATAGACCCTTCAAATGGTATAAGAATCACCTCAACTAGAGTTTGTATGCAAAAGTTATGTCACTCAAAAAATAACCTTCTTGTTTTCACTACCATAATTTGCGATGATGCCACGCCAGCCCCCATAATTCATGGAAAAGGGGCTATCCATGTAATTATGATGAAGAAGAGTCTAGAAGAGTCCATATTGTAACTTTGGTTAAGAGTCAAAGTAGTCAACCTAGCCACTAGTAGGTTATCGAGTTGTGTACTTATAACTGAGCCACTAGGAGGAAAAGGGGGTTCCATTCTTTTTGAGTGTGTTTATTTCATAGATAAAAAAAGAAGTATTGAAAGGGATAGGGAGAGAATACACATAGAAGATTTGAGCATTGTAGTAGCCCACGAGCCACATATCATGCTTATTTATATTCACAACCATTTTCTTTTCAGAAAAAGAGAGGAGAGTGGCCTCACCTTCGAGTTGGGTTTTCTCCCAAAATGATTTCCCAAGTTATATATTTTGTTAAATAGTGGTTTGTGAGTTTTTATTACACTTTTTATTATTTTAATTTGCATGCACACGTAATTAACAATAATCTATAGATCGATAAATATAAAGAGAAATAAAACCCTAATAATGTATATTTTGTATTTTTGAATATAATTTTATTATATTTCTTTAGATGAACTATCCAATGGAATATGCACGACAATTTACATATCATGTTGTAGCTTCTTCATCATTTGTCATTGGATTAACCTAGCATTACTAGGCATATTGACCCAAATTTCATCATTTATTTATTTTCCACTCTAATGAGGGCCCTCAAGATTCAAAACACTCTAAATATCAGAATAAATTAACTACAATTCAAAATACAGGCCTCATTTCCTATATTACATGGCCGATACAAACCAATAGTTAAGGAAAGTAATGGGAGGATCTTCCCTTGACCTAGACAACCTTGCACTAACATCAATTTCAAAGACAACTAGAACTAGATTTAAGAGTTGCTTACCTCTGGTGCAATCATTCCTTTTATATATAACCCAAATTACCTTAGAGACCTTCATGCCATTTATACAAGGGGAAGAGGACTGCCCACAAATGCTAATTATGCCAAATGATCACCAAAACTCCACCACCATTCCAAACTAATTACACTAACATGAGTGATTTCTCGCGTTCCTTGCATTTTCTTCCTATTTAGGGTAGTTTACCATTAACCAAATAATTGAGAGTTTTGGACTTAAGTCATACTCATGCCATCATGTTAACGAATAACAAAGCACAAAGAGAGCCATAACGAATTAATATAAGTTGTTGTGGATACACAAGTCTACGTCCTTCCCATGTAACATAAACCTTGCGTAACCTCATAAATTGCATAGACATGATCTTCCTCTAACACCATCCCTTTCTCATCATCGTAGGGAATACATCAGATGATTTGTGCCTCCCCTATCACACCAACCTGTGCATAAATAAAATAACTTATGCATACTTCATATTGTATGATCACACCACCCGAGGCCCTCCATTATGGATGATTTGTTTAATTATACTCATAATCCACTTCATTAGGGTATAGGTAAATGTTCCTCTTGCCCATTAATCCATGAAGTTCTTTGAGTCAAGTTTGTTCCCCTATTGGCCATTTTCTTATATTTCTGATGTAACACATGGTACAAGAAAGAGAAGTGAGTCAAGTTTGTTCCCTTATTGGCCATTTTCTTATTATTCTGATGTAACACATGGTACAATAAAGGGAAGTGAAATTTAATTAACAGATTTGTAATTTACTTTGAGAATGTTTTATCATTTGACTTCTTTAGATAATGGAAAATTAAATTCCTGAAATTTCCAATAATCACCAAATTATTGATATTGGAAATATAGACCCGAGTTATGCATTAGAATAGTGCAAAATTTTCAACCTCATTGTTTGAGTCATTTCTAAAACCTTATACATATGCTACTTTCTTTTTTTCATTAGAAAAAAATAACCCTAGCTCATGCTACCTTTAAGATAGTGATTATTAAATAATATATATATATATTTTGATATTTAAAAAAAATCTTTAAAATTATTATTTTTAATTGATTTGTTAAATTTATAAAAAAAAAAAACAAATTTAATAAAAAAATTTAATTTATTTCCCAATTAAAAGATACACTTCTAAATGGTTCACAATTTTAAAATAAAAGAAAAAATAAAATTTAATTAAATTTTAACGCATTTATTTATTTAAACAAAAAAAACTTTAATTGTAAAAAACGTAATAAACCTAGAAATGTGATTCTATACCATTCATAATTTCTGAATGAAAACTCCATGCATGTGGGTAAGAGTTAAAAGAATCTTCTTATTGAGAACGACATTTTTGGTTATTTGTTCTCGGTGTGTGTAAAGGGTTGAATTTATTTATTTATTATAATCCTATCAAATGAATAATTTATTAATTTAGAATTATCAAATAAATAATTTATTAATTTAGAATTATGTGTTAATATTATAAAATTATTTTTATGGGTTGTAAAATAGAGGGTAATGAATGTATTGTTAAGTCACTTTGTGATTAAAAGTTATTTGTTTGAAATTTTGTGGGTAAAAATTTAATCATATTAAAGGTTGGTATAGTCCAAGCCTAATGTTATCCCCGAATAATTTTGAAAGCTTAATTACTCCTTAATATCAAACTCAAACTAATGTAATATTTAATAAACTCAAACCCATTAACAAAAAAATAAAAAATAAAATTATTATAAAATTATAATATATTAGTTTTATAAAATTATTAATATTAAAATTTTAAAAATATTATTTAAAAAATTAATTATCTTATTTTAAATTGACATAACAAATACCACCTTCTTTAAACTATGATTTTACTATTTTAATTAAAAGAATTACCCTCTACGCTTACCTAAACCCTAAACCCTAAATCTTCATGTAGACTTTCATCTCAATCTTCATCTCCTTCGTGGCTTGCTTGACACTATGGAGCATCGTCCACAAACCTTCGTGCCATAAGTTACATGGTCAACAAATTCAGTAACATTAGAATTATGAAAAAAAAAATTATATATATATATATAACTAAAATTGAATTTAGACACGTGATTTAAATAAATTAGTTGAAATTAGTTTTAGTTAAAATAGAGTATGTATAATGAATTATCTACAAAATTTTAACCTTAAGCTTTTGAACAAAATGTTATATTATCAACAATATTTCATTTGTATATTCATAATATTGGTCTACGAACACGGTTTTCTCCTACCATCAAAGTTCACCTTTATTTACCCTTGACCCCAAATTATTCATGTGAATAGCTTTGGAGTTGTTCCATCGTAGAATTGTGTGACATTTTTTCTTGGGGATTTACTAATACAAATAATAAATCCGCTTGAAAATATGACTTAACTTTGTATGTGAAGAGAGAAATATTGAATATAAATTATGGTGAATTAAATTTAAGGAATCACAAAAAACAAGCACCTCCTAAATTCCTAGATTTACAATTTGCTTCAAACCCTTCAATAACATTAAACATTATTGGAAATTGATCTAAAAGCCAACATATCTATATTCTTCTTAATTCCCTAAGAAAAAAATAATCCCCACCCTTAAAAAAAAAAATAACAAAATTAAAAATAAAATAAAATAAACTAATTTTTATTATAAAATCCATATTTTTTTTACTTTAAAATATTAAATAAAACTAAAATAAAGTACTAACTTTTGGTTATGTAAAAGCAATGATTAAATAAAAACAAGTATTATGAGTCTAGCTAGTAGTCTGTATATTTTATATAAACATTATGATGCAAAACTCATTATTAAAAAAATTTAAAAATGCTAATGCGAAAGCTATGAGTGTTATGAGTGTAACATCGGAATGTGGATAAATTTTAAACCTAATTCTTTTAAAGTATCAAGTCAATCTAATCATTTTGAAATTCATTGAAATCGTTTTCTTCCATTTTAAAGTATCCAATGCCATTTAATAGCTTTAATTAAAACTAATTTTTATTTTATAAAAGAAAAACAGTTCATTATTTCATGATTAGTAATTTTTTTTTAAACTTCAAAAAATCGTATTAAATTACATTCAAAAGAAAAGAAATAGTTCCTTAATGAAATCCGCTCTATTTTTTTATTTAAATTGAAAATGAGAAACAAACCAAGTTTCAAATTGTACTCATCATATAAATTCGAGATCTTCTACCTAATTGTATATGAAAAACCATTTTATAAATTAAAATTAAAATTAATTATTTATATATAGATATAATTAATTTTGAAAAAATAAATCAACAAGTATTTAACATTTTGATTATATTCTCATTAGAATGTCCTCTCACTTCTAAGATGAGAATTTGAAATTGTTGAAATGCAAAATTTCAATTCAGTTAATCTAAATTTATTACAGTAGAGTCTGAATAAAATATAATAAGTAAAGTATTTTATATTTCAATAATTTTATAGCATATTTTTTTCCTTTAATTATTAATAAAATATAAAAAAGATGAGGTTATGTATTTGAAATACATGGCATGATTATGTGTGGAGAAGATGGTAAGGAAGTTGAAAATGGTTCATCTATTGCTTTTATTATCGTAATTAAAGGTGGGCCTTAATCACATACTTTGTTATTTGCAAGAGTTTTATTATAAATGTATGGATGAAGGTTTAGGATTATAAGATAGGTCTGGTTTATTTGTTGGTTAAAGTAGGATTTTTCTACGTTGGAATGTTTGTTTCATATTGTTAGTCTATAGGATTCAACAAATTTCTTTAAATTTGGTGTTGAAATATGGTAAGAAGAATATTCGAATTTAATTTGTCTTTGAATTAAATTGTGAATTAAAATCGAATTTAGTCTTAACATCTACTTGGAAATAATTAATTAATTTATTTTAAATTAATTAGTTGGAGAAATTCAAGTTGGAAGTCTTTCTGAAGTCATGCAAGAGTTATCCCTTAAATTTAAGGAGATAAGATTGAGTTATATTTGAATTGTAATTAGTTAACTCAGTTTACTGAGTTAAGTCCAATTAAATTAGTTCCAAACTGTTTGAGGAACTAATAGTGAGTTAACATTAAGTTGATGCATTAATGCATTCAACTAGTGCTACTCCAGATAACTGAAGATTCCCTCATCAGAAATTCATGCATGTCTATTCTGAGGAAGACCCAGTTGAGATTAATGTTCAAGGATAGTGTACTACCAGTTGCATGTGTTTTATCATGGAGAAAACTCATGCATGCAGTCAAGGATTCATCCTTGACGATTGCATAGTTTTGAAGGTCGGTTTTCCACTTGGTAATAGGCCAATCATCCACAAGGAACAACACAAGGAAATAGGATCTTGGAGGGTAGAGAGGAAGGCTGGAGAGAAGCCAAGATTGCCTATGAGCATCTGTGAGGATTGTACTGAGAGCTGGCTAGTTGTGAGAGCTAAGGCTTTGTATAATTCCTATGTATTTCCACCATGTATGATAATACAATAGTGTGGGGTTTTATCTAAGACTTTCCCCAAAAGTGTTTTCGTGTATATTGTGCCATTGATTCTTCTTCTAGTTATATTGTTCAGCTCGATCTTTAAGCTTCTGCAAATTGATAGTAGAAGTAGGTTATAGTATTCTACTTTTATTTATATTATATTATCGGGTTAACTTATCACATATTTTCTACATGGTATTAGAGTTGTGAACAATATACTGAGAAGAGAATTCAAAGTTTGAAGTTCGGGGTTGTAGGTGCAAATCAAATTGATATCATACTTCAAGGTTGGCCAATGGCGTTCTATGGCTTGAGACTCCAGTATGCCATGGAAGGTAGCTCAAATTACATAGAATGGAAAGATAGAATGGAGGCTGTATTAGAAGACAATGGCCTGAAGGAATTCATTGATAAAGAAATCCCAAAGCCAGCTTCAACTAATGCACAAGAGTTGGCTGAGTGGAAGAAGTGTGTGGCAAAGGCGAGAGGGATCATCCTTGAGGGAGTTCGAGACCATATTGTCTCGAGTCTCCATGGGAAGGATACTCAATTTTCAATGTGGAAGACATTGAAGGACCTCTACAAGAAGAATAGCGACTAGAGTAAATTGACGATCAAGGATAAGCTTCGAAGAATCAAGATGGAGAAGGGCGATACTATTTTCACATATCTGAACAAGCTCACCACCTGCATAGATGAGCTTGGCAGTGTGGGAATAACTACTGCCGATGATGATATGGTGAGCCTCGCCTCCTTGGCCTTCCAAAGAGTTGGAATAGCTACCAGGACTCTGAGAATGGAAGGGAGAAACTGCTGGATTGGGAACGACTATGGTCGGATCTTATGTAGGAGGAGATCAGAAGGAGCACACAAGATGGTTCTTCATCCAAGAATGATGATGAAGAAATTCTGGCCTTAGCAAGTAAGGCAAGGAAAGGAAGGGGAAGGCTTCCCATTCAAATCGAATTCTTCTCGTGGAGGGAAGAAGGGTGACATGTCTAAAGTAAGATGCTTTAATTTTCACAAGATGGGACATTATGCGACTAATTTCCCATTGAAGAAGTCCAAGAAGGGATCCTCAGAAGGATTGGAAGGTGAGGCATTAGCCTCTCAGTTTGAAATGGGCTTTACCCTCATCAGATGCATGCTGTCATTGATGATGGGTTGTGTCTAGTATCTTGACAATGGAGCCTCATTCCACATGACCAATGATAAAAATTTGTTCAGTGCCTTGGAGGAGAAACACCTCAAGATGCGCATAGAGATGGGTGACGACAGAAGGTATAGTGTTTCAGGAGTGGGCACAGTTGCTTTTCAGAGGGAGCATGGAGCTCCTCTCACCTTCACAAATGTGATGTATGTGCCTAGACTGAAGAAGAACTTGGTATCGGTCAAAATGTTGGAGGACAAAGGCTACAATGTTTTATTTAGTAAAGGAAATGTGTTCCTAAGACACATAGTCACAGGTCAGACCAAGAGGATAGGGATTCAGGTGAAGAATCTCTATAAACTAGAGGTAGATGAATGTGCAACATTGAGTACAAAAGTAGAATTGGTGCAAAGCCAAGACATTGCCGAGTTGTGGCACAGGGGGTTGGGATATTTGCATCATAGGGCTTTCAAGATAATGCAACAGATATCTACAGGACTTCCCAAAGGTAAAATTGAGAAAGTTGACACATGCAAAGGTTGTACCTTGGGAAAGTACACCAAGTCTTCCTTTCATGATCGAGAGAAAAGAGCAGAGGCTATCTTAGAGTGAGTTCATACTGATTTGTGTGGACCATTCTCAATGGCATCCACAACGAAGGAAAGGTATTATGTTGTTTTCATTGATGACTATTCTCGTAAATGCTGGATTTATTTCATGCAGAAGAAGGATCAAACTTTCACAAAGTTTTGTGAGTTCAAATCTTTGGTCGAGAAAGAGTCAGGGAAGAAGATCAAGGCCTTGAGAAGTGACAATGGTGGAGAATATTTCCCTCAAGAGTTTAAGGAATTATGTGCAGTGGAAGGAATTAAACAAGAGTTGACAACGCCTCATAACCCACAGCAGAATGGGGTGGTTGAGAGGAAGAACAAAACTATTGTAGGGACAATACGGGCAACATCGTATGACCAAGGCCTACCACTTCACTTGAGGGCTGAGGCATGCAACACAAGGACCTATTTTCAGAATAGAAGCCCGCATCGCATACTTGGGATGAAGACACTAGAGGAAGCTTTCTCTGGTAAGAGACCAGATGTGGGTCACTTCAGGATCTTTGGCTCATTAGTATATTGCCATGTCACAAAGGATGCACAAAATAAGCTTGAGTCGACAACAGAGTTGGGGATATTTGTGGGTTACACTGATATACCTCACAACTATCAGGTGTAGTTACCTACCAGTCGGAGGATAGTGGTTCACAGAGATCTCAAGTTTGATGAGCAGAAGGCTATGTGAGTTTCCCTTGAGAGGGAGCTCCAACTACAGGCTGTGGAGGAACTGTTGGTTCCTAAGGAGGAGGAGCCTCAAACTGATTCGGACCAGCTGCATGCAGAGGTTCTAGGAGTGGAGACATCCACACAAGCAGTTTCTTCCAGAGATGGACGGAAGCACACAAGAGAAGCTAAAAAATTGTTGGAGGATGCGAGAGAGAACGTGGGAGCACCATCTTCTCAGCGGAGACAGAGGAGGTCACCTTAGAGGTACACTAGATACATGGCCCTTGCTGGGGAATGTGTTGAGACCGAGCCACTTCCTTGAGGAAGCAGTGCATCAGCCAATTTGGGTTGATGCTACAGTGGAGGAGTATGACTCCATAGTTCATAACAATGTTTGGGACATTGTTCTGAGACTGGAGAACAAGTCATTTGTGAGTTCCCGTTGGATTTACAAGGTAAAGCAAGCTGTTGATGGTAGTGTTGAGAAGCATAAGGCAAGATTTGTTTCTCGTATCTTTTCACAAGTCGAGGGGATTGACTATGATGAGACTTTTGCTCCTGTCGCAAGGTACTCATCTATCAGATCTATGTTGGCACTATCAACACAGATGGGTTGGAAGATCCATCAGATGGATGTGAAGATTTCATTCCTCAATGGCCAGATTGAGGAAGAGGTGTACATAGAGTAGCCGAAAGGTTTTGAGACCTTTGATCATGAGTCGCATGTGTGCTGAATCAAGAGAGCATTGTACGGTTTGAAGCAAGCACCTCATGCTTGGTACATCATGATAAACAACTACTTCACTGGGTTGGGCTTCACAAAGAGTGAAGCGGATGCGAACCTGTACCACATCATGGTGAAAGGTAAGTTGTTGATCATCATACTTTATGTTGATGATCTCATATTGACTGGTGATGATCAGTTGATCGGTTCTTGCAAGGAGGAACTTGCGAGAGAATTCGAGATGAAAGACATGGGTCTCATGCATTACTTCCTTGGCATGGAAGTGTAGTAGAAGGATGGGTAGTTGTGTGTGTCTCAGGGCAAGTATGCCAACGAGATACTGAGGAGATTCCATATGGATAAGTGCAAGACCACGCGGACTCCTCTAGCAGGTAACTGGAGGAAGGAGGTTGCTACTTCAAGAGAAGTGGTAGAGGCTACTGTGTACAGGTAGCTTGTGGGTTCATTGATGTACTTAATGAACACACAACCAAATTTGTGCTATGCGGTGAACCAGTTGAGTCAAGCGATGGTTCAACCTACCAAGAAGTTTTGGAAGGCAGCAAAGCATGTATTGAGATACCTCACAGGCACATCTCAATATGGATTATGGTACAAACGGATAGAGGGAATGAAGCTATAGCGCTTCACTGATGCAAATTGGGCAAGGAGTCCATTAGATCGGAAGAGTACATCATGAGGGATTTTCAACCTTGGGTCAGTGGCAGTTTCTTGGTACAGCAGGAAATAGAGCTCGGTTGCACTCAACTCAGTAGAGGCAGAATACATGGTTGCAAGTCAGGCAGCATGTGAGGCCTTCTGGATGTGAAAAATCCTGGTTGGTTTGTTTGATTAGAGGATGGATCCAACTGTGATCTATTATGATAATCAAAGTTGTATGAAAATCTCTGAGAATCTAGTATTTCATGATAGTTCCAAGCACATCAACATCCGGTATCATCATCTCAGAGATTGTGTAGCAAGGAGGATCATGTTGCTGCAGTATATTTTGATAGAGGAGCAAGATGCTGACATTTTGACAAAGGCATTGTCAAAGTGTAAATTTGAGTTCCAAAGTGACAAGATCGGGGTGGAAAATAATCCCTTTCTTGTTGAGAGGGAGTGTTGAAATATCACAACAAGAATATTCCAATTTAATTTGTCCTTGAATTAAATTGTGAATTAAAATCGAATTTAGTCTTAACAACTACTTAGAAATAATTAATTTATTTATTTTAAATTAATTAGTTGGAGAAATTCAAGTTAGAAGTATTTCTGAAGTCATGCAAGAGTTATCCCTTAAATTCAGGAGATAAGATTGAGTTATATTTGAGTTGTATTAGTTAACTCAATTTACTGAGTTAAGTCCAGTTAAATTAGTTCCAAACTTTTTGAGAAACTAATAGTGAGTTAACAGTCAGTTGATGCATTAATGCACTCAACTAGTGCTACTCCAGATAACTAAAGATTCCCTCATCAGAAACTCATGCATGTCTATTATGAGAAAGAATCAGTTGAGATTAATGTTCAAGGGTAGTGTACTATCAGTTGCATGTGTTTTCTCATGGAGAGAACTCATGCATATAGTCAAGGATTCATCCTTAAGGATTGCACAGTTTTGAAGGTTGGTTTTCCACTTGGTAATAGGATAATAATCCACAAGGAGCAGCGTAAGGAAGTAGGATCTTAGAGGGCAGAGAGGAAGGCTGGAGAGAAGCCAAGATTGCTTGTGAGCATATGTGAGGATTGTACTAAGAGCTGGCTAGCTATGAGAGCTAAGGCTTTGTATAATTCCTATGTATTTCCACCATTTATGATAATACAATAGTGTGGGGTTTTATCTAAGACTTTCCCCAAAAGTATTTTCATGTGTATTATGCCATTGATTCTTCTTCTTCTGGTTATATTGTTCAGCTCAATCTTTAAGCTTCCGCAAATTGATAGTAGAAGTAGGTTATAATATTCTTATTTGATTTATATTGCATTATCGGGTTAAACTATCACATATTTTCTACATTTGGATCTCGCTCTTCCAGTCAACTAAACCTAGGATCAACTTACACATAGTCATGGGTAGTCCAAGTTTGCTTAGTTTGGAAGGAGCTTATGATGGAGAAAGATAACAAATTTTGGTTTAGGAATTACAGGTGAAGGTAGTGACGGGGAAGACTAAGGAAATGCAAGGAAGCCATTGATCCAAACTTGAGGTAGTCGAGAGATATTTTGATTTCCTAAGTGGTAAAAAAAGCAACAAATTACAAGAACATATTAAATCTTCAGTGGTAAAACAAGAAGCGGAGGAGATATAATCAATAGGCTGAGGAAGAAATGTGGTAGTGTATCTAGTGACGAAATGGATGATAAGGAAAGGCCATGGGTTCTAAACATTAATTTTTCAAGAAGTGAAGTTACAAAATATCTCAAGCTAATGGGCATATATTAGCACATGAAGACCTTTGTAGCTATGACTTAAGCAATGGTATTGGATATATGAGAGTTTAGTCAATGCTATATGGGGCATTTGAGGTAGAAAGTGAGAACCCATAATAATATCAATTAAATACTACAACCAAGGAAGATGAGTAGGGAAAGACAGGTTTGATTGTGGCCCAAATTGAGGAAGCAACTACAATCCCTACAATGTTTGTCAACATTTACTCATGCTCAAACTTGATGATTAACCTAATCCATCTCAAGTAAGTTGTTAGATTATGTTCTCCTTTTTTATATGCTAATATCACTTATAAACCTCTAATTTGTTCTAGAGTCAAACTTGATAATATTACTGATTTTGGGGGATGAGGGGGGTTTATAAGTTCCATGTTAAAAAAATTTATACGAGGTAAATAGGGTTTTATCAAAATGGAGGTCTCTAGTGACATAAGCAAATTGAGCTTTTAACATGGCTTAAATATTTTATGTCCCTAAGTATAGTTAGGTGTACCCATGCTATATTATGAAACACATACCAATGCACTTATATATCTAAAAGAAAAACTAAATAAAAATTCAAAAAATGGCCTTACACATTGGAAATTTGTAAAACATGATAGTTTAAAAAAAAAATCTACATGGTGTGTACTAAATAAATAAACATATGAGTGTTTATTAATAAATACAGAGCATCTAAAAAAATAGCTTTTGATGCTAACTGAACTTCAATACCCATTATTGTATACAATACCATTATGCATCATGTTAGTGTGCCATAGACAATTAACCGCATAAGTGCAAAGCAATACTATGCACACTACAATAACACTAAATTAAAATAAACCAAACCATGGTTAAATTTATAAAATAGATTATTTTAAAAACTATTATATGGTGCACAATAAACATATATCTACATCAATGCATTGTTATATAATGTGCACTTATTTAGGGTTAAATTAAAATTTTGATTTTTGTAATAAATACTATTATAAAGTGCATTTCTTCAAGGTTAAATTAAACACTTGATTTTTATAATAAATACTATCTCAAAAATTTAGTATACAGTGCTTACAAAACATATAAACAATTCATTATGTAACCCTACAAGGTGTGTTGGACAGTTGGCATTATTAGGATTTATGGTGGCCTTTAGTGTGTTGACATTGATGTCAACCAGGTTAGCATTGATGTTGGTGAAAACAAGTGTGTTGACATTGATGTCAACTAGACTAGCATTGATGTGCATGGTGTGTCAAGCTGAGGGGGAGTCCCATGGTTGCTGCAATCTTAGGTAGAGAACCATCATAGTAGTACGATATCAAAAGAAGCTATAAAGTCTTATATTTATAATAGTTAGGGAGACCATGATTTGGAGGAGGTTCTACCTTAGGAGTTTAGCTCATATGATCTTGAAAAGGGCATAGTTGGATTGTGCTCGGAAAAATCCTTCCAATGGTATATTGAAGTTCGTGAATGGTCTCTTGGATCAAAACTTATCACCAATCAATGCTTAGGTTGCCCAAAGTCAAATATGCAGTGTTAAAATGGTTAGAGGACCCGTTGGATTGTGTTATTTTGGTTTTTTTCCAAACACATCATAATATTTTAGTGGAGAAAATAAAGGAGGATTGAGCGGATATGGATTGACAATGTTGTTGTAACTGACCTTGGTTGATTTTCCTTGCAAATAAATTAAACCAAGGTCATGGGAGATGTATTCCAATATTAATGGAGGGAAAAACATTATAGTGGGCATCAATTTTATTTTATTAATGGCTATGGAAATTGGCAAAGGCATTGGCAAAGGAAAACATACAATAAATGGAAATTTAATATAAGAAATAAATGAACTAGCAGAAAAGGAAGATGAAGATACACAAATATGAATTCAAGGGAAATTAGAGAGAAAATAAGGAAAATAAAATAAAAAGGGAAAAGTATAAGAAGAGACTAGACATGAATGATAAAAATATATCAAAGAAAGAATTCACAACTTTTGTGAGTTCTAGCTTTTGATCACTTTCAGAAATAGATCTCTAAGAGAAGAGAGAGGAAGCACTTGGAAAAGAAATCAAGAAAGGGAAAGCAACAAAGAACAAGGAAAGGTTGGAAGAATAGCTATAGTAGAGGACGTTGTAGGTAATAGGTTTCATGTGTGATTTCATTGCTAAGATTTGGATGCATGGTACATGAATTTGGTTATTTGGTTTTTTTATCGTCATTGGGATGGGCTTTTCCTAAATTAACATTGGTTTTCAACCTTGCCTAGTTGTTTCCTGGATAGCCATGGTGTTGTTGGTTCCTTATTTTTTTTTAAGCTTTGGATTTCCTATAGACTTTGGATCTTGGTGAGGTGGTCTTAGGAAAATTACCAAGGGTCGAGGGTGGAGATGAGATTTCTCCTAGAACTAGTGATAGATGGGTGGATGATCTAGATCTTGGGTATAAGCTCCCAAGATCTAAAAAAATGAAAATCCAAAAGAAAAGAGGAGAACGCACAATAAAAAAAACACAAAGAAACATTTTATGAAAATAGAGAATAAATGTATAATCTACATTGTGGTGAAAAATTTTGTCCTTTTACAAAATGTGACTTGTTACTTATAGTCTTTTTTTTGTTACAATACCACAGGTAAATTTCATGGGTGGGTAAATACCATGGGTGAATGAATACCATAGGTGGATGTCACTTACAATACCATGGGTAAATTCCATGAGTGGATAAATACCATGGGAGGATGAATACCAAGGGTGGATGCCACTTACAATAGAATGGGTGAATGAATTCCATGGGTGATGAATACCATGGTTCATGAATACCATGGTTGGATGCCACTTACAATACCATGGGTAAATTGCATGGGTGAATGAATACCATGGGTGGATGAATACCATGTGTGGATGAATAGCATGGGTGGATTATATTTTCCATTCAGATCATTCCTCCCTCTGTAAGAAGCAATGGTCCCCATTGTGTGAAGTTTCCTCCTAAGAAGCCTTTGTTGAATCTAAAGAGCCACTGAAGAGAAGGGTTTTGTGTGGTTAACCCATAACCACGATGAAAGAATATATAAGGATATAGATACCCTGTAATGTTGGTGACCAACTATCATAATAATAGTGTGGCCTAGAAAATGGAATTCGATGAAGCATGGGTTTGTAGATTACCCATAACCATGAAAAATGAAGACCTGGGGATAGAGATACAATGTAATGCTTGTGACCAACTATGATACTAATAGTGAATGACCTAGCAAATTTACTTCGATGACAAGGGTTTTGTGTGGTTGACCTATAACCTTGATGTTGATTATTGATGAAGTAGTAGGTGCCTCACCTGGGGTGGGAGGGCACGTATCCAAAGAACCCAAGCCAGATGTTGCTATGTTGAAACTGATGAATGTGAAGAAGTTCCTACTAAAGTGAGGTGGGAGGGCATGTCTCTAAAGGGAATGCACTCTGAATGTTGCTCCATATACAAAAACTCATGGATTCTAAGTGGGGTACAGAACCAAGCCACACCAGATATGCACTTGAACTATAATCGTGTTGCATACATGTAACAAAAGTACCATGGGTGATGTAGATTCTCATATCCAATGAGATGTTGTAAAGGATTTATTTCCATTTATGTATGTAATGAAATGAAGTTTTATTTCTGCTGCATCTCTATTTTTATTTGTATATTTGTATTTTTTTGTGTTCCTGCATAAGTCTAGATTAGTGGAGACAGAAAAATTCCTCTGGGTATGGTGAAAAAAGTCGGAGGCATCCAAGCTTGTTTGGTGTTAGTGATTTCTGGACAGGTTTAGGTGAAATCACTGTGGTTGATGGTTTAGGTGGTTTTCCCTCTGGAAGCCCTGGTTGGTTGTATTTTGATTCATCCCATGTGATCCCACATTCATTCTTGGAATATTGCATGGGGGTGATTGGTTTAAAGAAATATTTGGTTCAGCCCAATCTATCATCGAGTGGTACGTGGAAGCCTCTAACTTGGTTGGCATTTTCATATGTTAATATGATTTATTTTCTTATTGTGATTGATGACCACATGTGTTGATTATTGTGGTGATTTTATGCCTATCTTTTCATGGATTTATTTTGGTTAAATGTTGGTTATATGCATGATTGAATGATGTGCTCCTATTATGGAACTTGTTCATGGTTTGACAAGTTATTGAATGGATTTATGAATGAAAGGGCTAAGAAGTGTTGTCGTATGTAGTTTGAGAGGGGATTGAACCTTCTTGGTGATTCCTTGTTGAAGTTAAGGAGACATTGAAGATATATGCATTCTTGACTTGTAGTTGATATGTTTACCATGTTTTTGATGAAACGATTATCATGTGTTTGATAATTTCCAAGAAAGATTTAGCCTTAGTACCTATCATTTAGATTTATTATCATCTTAGACTGAGTTCTAGATATTTTTGGGTTATTCTTGGTAGATGATCTATGGCTAGCTCTGAAAATCTAGATCTAAATTACTAGCTGCACCCTCTTAACTAGGATATTTGGGCTACAACCACACAAAGGAAGGCTTGTGTGTATGACCAGAGCCTTCCAATTGTAGGTATATCTTGGCATGCATGCGATTGGAGTGTAAGGTATGGGGAAAAGAAGCTTCCGACCGAGGTCAACCTCATTAATAAATGTTGTTTAGTATTTGGGTGATGTGATGCTCCTAGGAGGTGTCAATATGTTTTTGGTTGGCAGACCCCACTTCCATAACTGGAACTTGGATGTTGGGTGATTCCATAGTAACTCTCATCTCATGCTTACCTTGGATAGCTTGTAAAGGCAAGTAAATGTGGGATGGGGTGGTTACAGGGGTGGTATCAGAGTGAGGTTGCAACATTGGGCCTCAGGGTAAAGGTAGACTGTTATGCTTGAATGTCAGTTGTCTATATGTTTATCGTGCATGCACATTAATGATTGTTATGATTATGATATCCATGTATGAGTTGGTATGATTATGATGTTGTATCATGCTAACTTAGATTGGCTTGTGCAGATGCAATAGCCTCCCCTGAGATACATTAAGGAATGCTTTTGATTATGTTTTACATAGCTAACAATGGCATATTGTAGGAAATAGAAGGCCAAGAGATGAAGAGAAGAATAGTTGAGTACAATTAATGTGACTCTCTCTACAGGCTTGAAGAGACACTTGTAGGATGGGAGAGATTAGTTGAGCAATAGGGAGAGGGATATTTTCCTGGTTTAGAAGATACATTAAGAAGCTTGAAGGCGGAAATCATGAGTTGCAAGGAAAAAAATAAGCAGTTAATTGAGGCATAGGAAAGGATTGCTAGAGCTCAAGAAAATAAATATAAGGTTAACATTGTCATCCTCTAGAGCCTTTTAGATTTATAGAGGCAAGGATAGCATGGGATAAATCATGGACAGGAAGAAAAGATTAATGGTGCAAATGGAAGCAGGTCTCAGAAAGGGTACATGATGGACATAGATGATATAGTAAGAGGTGGTAAATCCTTGGATACACTTGATAGGAGGTCTAGCACTCATATTCTATTCTAACTCTGGTTTCAAGTGACATCATCACCATCACCTCCAACATCCTTATAAGAGGAGTGAGAGGGGATATTTGCAAGAAGAGTTCAAGAAATCCAAACCTCCTACTTTTGATGGAGAAATGAAGAAATCAGAAGATGCAGAAGCATGGCTGCTTCGGATGAATAAATTATTCAAATTGCATGATTATTTAGAAAATATGAAAGCCAAGATCGGCACATTTAGTCTCAAGGGAAAAGCAAATATCTAGTGGGAAGATGTTAAGCACGTCATAGGCATAAGGGAATAGGAGTTTATTTAGGGTGAGTTTGAAAGACTCTTAAGAACAAAAGGAATTGTTTGAGATGTATTATTATGGGAAGGATACATACTTCTATGAGCTGAGGATGGGTTCATGATAGATGAAGGTTGTACAACTAGATTTCTAGAGCTGTTGAGATATGTACCTTATCTCAAGGATGAATAAGAGAATATCCAAAGGTTCATTAGTGGGCTTCTAGTAGAATTCAATGAACGAATTGAGTTTGATGAGCCTTGAATATTAGAGGAAGAAATCGGAAGGCTAGAGCATTGTTATGAGCAGTCAAAGTGTAAGCCTAAGTTCAAGTGTGATTGGAGAGGTAATGAGAAGACTACAGGAAAATGGCCTACGAAGCAAGGAAGATCTCAGGATGTAGGTGACAAGGAAAATGTGGTGCCTCATAAGAAGTTCAATGTAACTAAGAGAGGACATGGGTCTTAGCCTGAGAAGCAACAGAATAAAGGTGATAGAATAAAACCTTTGAGGTGTTGGACCTATCATAGAGACCACTATAGGAGATATTTCCCATTGCATTAGGGAGGCGAATCTCAGATTTACAGTGCTCAGGAGGTGCATGTAGTAGGAGACATGGGCCAAAGTATTCCCCAAATTTACACAGTAGTGGATAACACGCAGGAAAATGATTAGGCATCCATTATCAAGATGGAAGGTAAGCTTTGTGGTCAAGTTGTTTCCATTTTCATTGATCCTAAATATAATTATAGCTACATTAGTGCTGACCTAGTGGATCAGTGCTAGTTGAATAAGTAAGTGCATGGAAAATATTGGTTGGTGCAGTTGGCTACAGGGACCCAGAGAAGATTTCTTCACTAGATGGGATCTTGTGCATTTAAGCTAAATGGTATGTCTACATCAATACATCTAAATGTTCTCCCTTTGGGATCATATAACATGCTTTTGGGCATGGATTGAATGTTCATTCACTAGACCAAGGTAGACTGCTGTGACAAGGTCATTGAGTGCCTGGATGATGATGGAGAAAAGAGAATCTTGCAGGGAAAGAAGAATCCTACATTAGTGAGAATGGTTACAGATATGCAGGCCAAGCGCAACCGTAGGAAATTATGTTTATTGTTTACAATACATGTTTCTAGTGACAAAGGGAAGGAAGATGAGTATGATGAAGTCTTGAGGAAATATCTTGTCTTGCAATAGCTTCAAGATGTGTTTCCTAATTCCATAACCTCCACCTCATTGGGAGTGGAATTTTCTATATAGGATGAGCACTCTGCAATTGGTGGAATTGAAGTTTCAACTTAAAGAGATGCCTTATAAGGGATACATAAGCCCAAGTGTGTCACCTTGGGGTGCACTAGTGCTTTTTATAAGGAAGAGTGATGGTACTCTGATATTGTGCATTGATTATAGGAAATTGAACAACATGACTATCAAGAACATGTATCCATTGCCACAAATTGATGATTTGTTTGATCAGTTGAAGGGAGCTACAATATTTTTGAAGATTGATATGATATTAGGATACCATTAGGTGCACATCAAAGAAGAAGAAATCTACAAGCCTTCATTCTATATGAGGTATGGGAATTGTGTGTTTGTGGTGGTTCCTTTTGGTCTTACCAATGCTCCAACCACCTTCATGTGTTTTATGAAAAATGTGTTGTATCCTTATCAAGATAAGTTTGTGATAGTATTTGTTGATGGTATATTAGTATATTCAAAGAATGATGAGGAGCATGAGGAGCACCTGGTAGCGATATTGAGATTTTTGAGAGAACATAAGATATATGGCAAGCTCAACAAGTGCAACTTCTTTTGGACTTAGATTCATTACTTGGAACATGTTTCATCCAAGGAAGGGATAGAAGTGGACCTGGAAAATATTAAGTCTATCATGGAGTGGAAAGGTCTCAGGAATGTGGATGAGGTCAGATCATTCATGGGACCAACAAGTTATTATAGGAAGTTCATCAGAAACTTCTCAAATATTGGCTATCCTATTACATCTTTGTAGAGGAAAGGGAAGAATTTTGAATGGACTGAGGAGTGTGTAGGTAGTTTTGAGCAGTTGAAGCAGTCACTTACAAATTCTCCATTTTTGAACATTTCAAATCCTGATAAGGAGTTGGTGGTTTGTACAGATGGTTGTAAGGAAGCTTGGTGGAGTCCTAATGTAGGAAGGATAAGTAATTTGTTATGAGTAAAGGAAGCTGAATTAGCATGCGCAGAACTATGTGACTCATGATATTGAGTTGGAAGCTATCATTTATTCATTAAACATGAAATACCTTATCTCCTTGGTTGAGATATTTGTTTGACCAACCCAATTTGGATGCAAGGCAAGCAAGATGGTTGTCTACTCTCAGTGAGATTTATTTTGAGATCACATACATCAAGGGTAAATAAAATAGGGTTTTATATTCTCTCAATAGGAGAGTGAAGGTAAATCATATATCAACAGTGAGCTCTTATGGCATAGAATTATAGGATTTTATCTTGCATGTTGGGCAACATGATGAGAAGTATCAACAACTGAAGCAAAGATTGCAACAACAAGGTGAAGGTGATAGGGATGAGGAGTACCACCTCACAACATATGGTTTAGTCAGGTTAAGGAGGAGGATTTAATGAATTGAAGAATATTATCTTAAGAGAGTTTCATGTCAAGCCATATTCAGGCTATGCGAGATACTAGAAGACTTGACAACTGTGAAGAAGTTATACTATTGGATGAATTTGAAGAAAGAGATGATGAGTTTTTGCAAGGTGCTTGGACTATCAACAGGTGAAAGATGAATGAAAGCATCTAGTTGGTATATTGCAACCTATTCCAATCCCATAACGGAAATGGGAGGTAATCTCCATGGAATTAATTTCTAGATTAACTGAGGACATGGAGGCAACATCATTCCATCATGGTTGTGATTGATAGGTTAAGCAAGGTAGCGCACTTCATTGTGGTAAAGTCTACTAATTTAGTTAATGATGTTGCTCAACTATTCATCAGGGAGATAGGCATGGTACATTATGTTCCCAAGAAGATTATATCATATAGAGATGCCAAGTTCAATTCCAAGTTTTGGAAGGAATTTTTTGTAGGCTTGGGGACAAAGTTAGCCTTTAGTAAAACCTATCATCCATAGACAAATGGATAGACTGAGAGGGTCAACAAGATCCTTGAGTATATGTTGAGGATGTATGTCATGCATTAGAAAAGGAAGTGGGAAGAGTATCTTCCACTAGTGGAGTTTTCTTATAATAATGGGTATTATAAATCCTTGAAGATGGTTCTTTCTGAGGCTCTCTATGGGTGAAGTTGTAATAATACTATCAGCTGGAGTGATTCAGTGAATAGGGTATGAATTAGACCATATATGTTGGCTGAGATGGAGTAGGATATGCATGTTATCAGAAGGAATTTGAAGGAAGCACATGATAGAAAGAAGGGTTATGAAGATCAACATAAAGGATTCAAGGAGTTTCAGGTTGGGAAGAATGTGTACTTATTTATCAAGCCTAAGAGGAGCTCCTTAGGGATGGGTCACGTGCCAAGATGGCACCTCAGGATTGTGGGCCTTTTGAGATCCTTAAGACAATTAGACCATTGGTCCATAGACTTGCACTACTGCCAACAGTGAAAGTCCATGGTGCTTTCCATGTTTCATTGCTTAAGAGATATGCGTAGGATAATGATCATGTGATTGATTGCTTTGTATTGCAGGTCGAACTTGAGGGAGAGTTCTAGTCAGAACCACAATGCATATTGTAGTAGAAAAAATTCATGCTCCAAAACTGAGCAATAGAGCAGGTTTAAGTGTCATGGAAGCACTTTGGGACCAATCAAGCTACAGGGGAGATGGGTGATTCTTCTTTATTTGCTGGTTGAAGAAAATAATATATATATGTGTGTGTGTGTGTGTGTGTTTCATTGTAAATATCACATCAAGTTATGTTTATAAAGCTCCAATAACCGGTACATTTGTCACTTTTTTCAACAGTTGGCATGGTAAATATTACATTAAGTTCTGTTATAAAGCTCCATAAGTAGCATGTTTTGATGATCATAAGTGTCATAGAACACTGAGGATGGTGTTTCCCTAAGGGGGAGGGGTTTGTAACAACCCCTAGTTGGTTATCCATTTAAATAAATTAAACCAAGGTCATGGGACATGAATTCCAAGATTAATGGGGGAAAAACATTATAGTGGGCATCGCTTTTGGTTATTAATGGCTATGGAAATTGGCAAAGGCATTGGAAAATAAAAAGAGGAAATAAATGGTTTTTAAGATAAGAAATAAAGGAAAATAGGAGAAAAGGAAGATGAAGGGATACAAATATGGATGCAAGGGAAATTAGAGAAAAAATAAGGAAAATGAAAGAAAAACGAAAAGTAAAAAGGATAGGAAGAGACTAGATGTCAATGATAAAAAGGCATCAAAGAAATAGTTCACAACTTTTGTCAGTTCTATTTTTTGAACACTTTCAGGAATAGAGCTCTAAGAGAAGAGAGAGGCAACACTGAGACAAGCAAGAGAGAAAGGGAAAGAAAGGGATAAAAAGAAAAGGCTGGAAGAATAGATACAAGAGGAAGATATTGTAGGTAACATGTTTCATGCATGATTTCGTTGCAGATATTTGGATGCATGGTACATGCATTTGGATATTTGGTTTCTTTGTTCTCATTTTCATGAGATTTTCCTAGATTGACAATGGTTTTCAGCCTTGCCTTGCCATTTCTTGGATAGCTATGGTGTTCTGGGCTCCTTGTTTTTGTTTAAGCTTTGGATGACCAGTTGACTTTGGATCCTGGTGAGGTGGTCTTAGGAAAATTCCCAAGGGTCGAGGGTGGAGATGGAATTTCTCCTGGAACTCTTGACAAATGGGTGGGGATAGCAAAATTATTGATTTCTGGACCATTTTAGGTGAAATTACTGTGGTTGAGGGTTGAGGTAGTTTTTCCTCTGGAAGCCCTAGTTGGTTTTATTTTGATTTATCCCATGAGATCTCACATTTGTGCTTAGAATATGGCATATGGGTGATTGGATAAAATAGAGACTTGGTTCAGCCCAATCTATTGTCGGGTAGTACATGGAAGTCTCTAACTTGGTTGATATTTGCATATGTTAATATGAGTTAGTTTCTTATTGTGATCAATGAGCACATGTGTTAATTATTGTGATGATTTTATGACTGGTTTGTCATGGAATTTTTTTGGTTAAATTTTGGTTATAAGCATGGTTAAATGAGGTGCTCTTGTTGTGGATCTTGTTCATGATATGATAATTTATTGAGTGGTTTTATGAATGTAAGGGCGTTGTAACTAATTTGAGAGGGAATTGAGCCTTCTTGATGATTCTTTGTTGATGTTAAGGTTGAAGAAATATGCGTTCATGACCTATAGTTACTATGTTTACCATGTGTTTGATGAAACATTTATCATGTGTTTGGTAATTTCTAAGAAAGATTTAGGCTTGGTACTTATCATTTAAACTTATTATCATTTTAGACTGAGTTCTTGAGAGTTCTAGGTTATTCTAGGTAGATGGTTTATAGCTAGCTCTAAAAATCCAAATCTAAGTTCCTTCCTGCACCCTCTGAACTAAGTGATTGTGACCGCGTAGAGGAAGGCTTGTGCATGTGGCTGGAGCCTTTCAACTGCATTCATAAGTTGGCATGCATGCGGCTAGGGTGTAAGGTATGGGAAATAGAAATTTCCAACCTAGGGCAACCTCATCAACATATGTTGTTTGGTATCTGGGTGATGGATGAAAGTATGAATATGGGTAACACTTTTGGGCCAAATGTGGCAATGAAATTTCAAAATTTTCCTCTTTTATTGAATTGCGCCCCTCAAATTTCATATATGAATTATGAATTTTTAGCCAAAGTAAAAAAAAAATATGTGGAGAATTATGTTGTTTTCCTAATGATAGTTTTTGCAAAAAAATTTAGTGTCATATAATCTCTCAATTTTCCATTAATTGCAATATATGTCCTTGAAACTTTTCGCAAAACTTAAGAGGTATGTGTGTGTTCACGTAGCATAACTTAGTCTAAATGCGTAATTTTTAAAATTATATATATGAGTATGATATGAATGGAGAGAAATAAGTTTTTCATATTAATTTTTTTTTTAATGTAAAATTATATTTTTTATTATTTTTCAAGGTTGACGAAGTAATATTTCAATTGCATTTTGGAGACATGTGTTCACGTAATATTTTTTTCAAGTCTTTAAATAAATTGAAAAACCAAGACTACCAATTTGAAGAGGACTCGTAAATGAAGGTAGTGGTATTTTTTGAATTTTTTTTGTTGTGTATATTTTATGTTATTGATTTTTTATTTAAACCCTTTGAAACTGTCCGAAAAAATTTCAAGTGTTATGTTTAAAAGAAATTAGATGAAAAATATCATATGAATTCGAAAGTGTCAAATTAATATTCCATTGGATAGAGGATTCTTTCACAAATCTAATGGGATCAAATCCTTTAGTCAAGGACAATTTCTACCCTAAATTCGATAGGGTACAAAATGGGGTTGCAGAGAAATTTGCATAATAGGTGTTGAAACTGTAATTTTTAGGACTTCAAGAGCTCGATCAAGCACTTTAAACACTCAATCAAGTGCTTAGATTCAAAATCAAAATTGCTTGATTGAGCGTTAAAGTAACCCTCGATTGAGCAATATGCATGGTTAACTAGCGGCTCAATCGCGCTCAAAGGCTCGATTAAGCCATTAAAAAGCTAACGTGTCAGCACCCTTACAACATTTTATTAATGGTATTAATGGTGAATCATATGGCTCAAGGGCTCGATTGAGCCTTTGCTGTCAAAAAATAGTTTAGTTTCTAAATTCAATTGTGCAAAAAAAACAACAAACATTCCTCCATAGAGAAATATCAAAGCATGGAAATTATGCAAAGATTCACAACAAACATGGGAAATTGGAGATTTCAATCCATAAAAGGAAAGAAATTTCCATCAACAGAGGAAATACGAGAGAGATATAGAGAAAGGATGAGAAAAAGACATCAAAAATTGAGAGAACAAGAAGTTCATGGAAATACAGGTAATTCAAATTATCTCACTTGTCATTTTACTTGCTCCATATTATATGCATTAAGAAATATGATTGAAAACAAAAAAATGGAGAATGAAACAATAAAACTAAGATAAAATAAGAATCGAAAGTAATACCATGTACTTAAAAAATCAGATGTAAAAAAACTAAGGAAAACCACTTGAAACCATAAATTATTGAAAACCACTTGAAACCATGGTTTATTGGAATTTTTTGAAACCACTTGAATTCATGAAAATTATGAACCACATTTGAATTGTATTGTTTTAAGATAACCCACAAAAATTAAGGATGTGATTTAACCAAAAAGATGATTGGAAAATAATTTCCATATATTATTTACATGAATTACAATTCATCGCAATTTATTTACAAGAGGGTTAGCAAAAATCGTTATCAAAGAGGTTCTCCAAAAACCTATAAAAAATAGCTTGATTAATGTTTGTGTTGATGGTGTTGGAAATCCATCAAACAAGGGGGTCTCCTAGATGTGAAGTCCCAATTATACCTGATATCGTTTGGAATAGGAGCCTCATCCAGAGTATCAATCCATTGCCATATATCCTTATAGATTTTCCTTGGCTTTAGTTGTCAACAAGAGAGAGAAGGCTGCATGTTCCTTTGTGAAAAGAAAGTAAGTGTACCTGGTGAAGGTTCAGTTGTAGGTGTATCAAGGTTCTTTTACCAAAGAGGGAGGAAATGTGAGCCTCTAAGTGAGAGGTAATAGTACCATGACCCTAGTAGAGGCACATACAGGCGAAAACAGAATCACTTAACATCAAGCATAATAGTCTTCATAGATGCAACAATTGTTACAACCATTACAAAACATTTTCAATTAGATAAGCACTAAAATACTCAAAATAGTTCAACTACTTTAGTACAGGTGAAAGAAAACATGAATCATAAACATTCACATAACAATGTTACAAATATTCACAATCCATGCATGAAAACATGCTGTGCATCAGGCTTCATGTATTAAATAAAATTCTCCAGATAGATGAATACAACAAACATCACTAGCTCTAATAGTGGAGCATTAGAGCGACGAATTTCTCCCCAAAAGTGTTGACTCTATTTGTTTGATTCCTTGTGGATAATCTAAGGGGAGAATTCCTTTGTTTGTACAATGATGATGTATATATAACAAATGGGGCAACCCTTCACCTGCATTGTGACTCTTCAACTAGCCTCATGAATGTTCAACTTATCTATGACCTTTTCACTTCCTACATGAATTTTCACATTACATGAATGAATCTTGGACTTCCACTTTACATTATATTTCTTCGTTATAAAATTTACATAATCCACAAAACGAAGTGCACATGACGACTCATGACATGACATGACATGAAACTAATGACATAAACTGCATGATGACATGGCAATGTCAGACCACTCTTCACTACCACCTCTTTTGCTAAGAGATGTATCCAATACTTCATCTTTGTAAGAGATATGTTTTTTTCTTTATATCCACCCTCTATAGGGTTGTGAATTAGTATGAACACTTCATGCATTCTTAATCTTCCATCTTCTGTTATAATCTAGTGTTCCTTCGTCTTCTTGTATGATGATCATCTTATCTCCTCATCACCATAGGTGTCTTCTAGAATGCTCTCCTTCTCCATCTCCTTCATCATCATCTTGTCATGGCACAATAGAATACCTATGAATGCAATCCACCCATGATAAGACAACATGAGTTCTATAAACTGCTAGCCTAAGATGCTTCATGAAATCACTTGTTAAGGCTGGAACTGGTGACTATTTGAGTGACTAACTCATGGATTATGTAGTTCTGGAGGACAAGGTTTCGGACTAGTGTTTGAGACTGTGAAATTTATAGTTTAGGATGCCAAGGGTTAAATGGATTCCTAGTTGAGGGACTCAAGGACTCACGCTAGATACTTGAGACTTGAGACTTTGCAATGTGTAGTTCTAGATTCTTGGGTAGAAGAACTGTGCAATTGAGGGACTCAGGGGATCAAGTTGGAGGCTTGAGGCTTGAGACAACATAGTGCATAGTTTTGAGGCATAGGTTGAGTGACTAAGTAGTTAAGGAACCCAAGAGGTCAATATTAACGCTTGAAGTTTCCCAACATGCAGTTCAAACAAGAGAACAAGCTAGGAGATTACGCAGTTGAGGGGTTCAAGGCCTCAAGCTTCAAGCTTGAGAATTGAAGTTTACCAATGTGCAATTCTAGGGGGAAAGGGTCAAATTGATTATGAAGTTCAGGAGGTCAAGGTTGAGGCTTGATGCTTGAGACTGTGCAGTGCACAAAGAAGGTTGGTTGGAGGCAAGGAATGCATAATTTTGGAGCTCAGGGGTTGGGCTTAAGCACTGAGATTCCACAATTCACAGTTATGATAGGCAAAAACTATGCATTGCGTAATTCAAAGAGGAAATATTTTTTCTTGAGGATTGAGACCGCGTCAATAAGTAGTCTAGGAGGTTTGAATGAGGTTGAGAGGTCTTGTCAGGAAGTTTTCCCAATTTTGACTAAGTGTGGGATTAATGAGATGAATTTGAACAAGAACAAGACTTGAGCATGATCACACACTTAGATCACTTGATAATACAACACAAGACACTCAGAAAAGATGAACAACATACTTTCCTCAATACAACAACATTGCAACATGTTGGCTGTGTGGGGTTTGACCCAGGTTCATCGTTAGTTAGCCCAACAAATCCCTACACTACTAGTCCTTTTGATATCAACCCGTGGAGCGTGGACTGAAGTCTCACCCGAAGTAGTATGGGGGGACACTGGAACGAAGTTTCTGCACCCTGAGATGGTCGTGATGTCAGTTTGTACCTTTTGTTCTTGCTTTCACGTAGGTCGTTAAGTCCTAGGGCTCTATCAGTCTAGCCCTTTATTCCGCCCTTCAATACCTCGTGAAAGAGTACGATTGACATTCACGTAACCCTAACCTGAAGTCCAGGTACTTTCACGCTGATATGACAGTGTATTGTATGAGTTCCGAAGTTATCTTAAGTGTTTATTTATCTTACTAAACAATCAGTGTTAGCACCGTGTAAATAGATATTCTTAGTTACGTTCGATTAACTAATACAGTCACATACATTCACACATCACATGAGCATTTGTATATTAAACCCAAAATGCAATATAAATAGATGCCTTAACAAGAAATAGATACATAGAATTTGTAGAAAACTTCTCTTTATTGATATCTTTAGAATTTTATAATCTATCTGCCCTGTGCACAAAACTGCAGGGGTTCACACACTCAACTGTAGACTTTCACCCTAGGCCTCTGCGCACTCAGCTGTAGAGCCTCTACCTACGCTAAGACCTGAAACTTAGACTTCTCTACGAAGACTCCAACCTTGTCTTCCACTTTCAAAAACTTATTACCCCTTAGAGCTTACTTACTTAGCTCTTTTTATATAATCCCATGTTTCGCAGACCATGGGTGGATCTTTACAACCGAATTTACACTTTACAAAATAAGGGTGGACAACCCTTTATGACTCATGACACCTTCGCACTCCACGACCACAAAATGTGGAGACTTTACAATTTATTACAAAATTGACCCAAAACATGGAATTTTAGCCCCAAAACTATCCTTCAGGGATCCTATTCCCAATAGGCCCCCAACACAAACATCACGACTCGCACTCAAGTCACTCTGTGGGTGTGGATATTTTAGCGTGAAGTCCTCCCAGCTCGACTCATATGACTACAACCTCGGCAGTACACTGTGCGACCATTTGCTTCACTTCTTCAACCATCTACTCGATCACTGCTCCTGAGCTATCGACCTGAAGCTTTTGCTGACTTGCTTGCATAGTCGCAAGCTTTCCTTCAATAGAGGCCGTAATTGCATAAGACTCATCCAACCAGGGATTCTATCATGCCTTCAACACTGCCTCCTTGTGATACGCTGCATCTACCTGTTCTTTCAACTGCTTAGCTTCGTGCAGATTTGCCAGTCTCTGTGTGAGTGCACTGGTTCGTGTTGTGCCTTTTACCTCGTTAGAGTGCTGTTGTAGTTCATGTGCTTCTGTCTCTATCCACTATACATTAGGGTCCTCCTGTAAGCTCGCAAGGACTTCAAACAACTGTTCAAAAAGTTGTGTGTAGCCTGCTACTACACTGTCAACACTGCTATTGCTTCTATGACAGTGGTTGCACACTGATCCTTTACTTCTGGCAGAGTTGAAGGCTGGGCCTTCAACTGTAATTTAGTAATTTGTAGGTTCAACTCCAGCTTAACCTAAGCCATCTCTGTGTGAGTGTCACGCACCCCTGTAGCTAGCTTGTGGATGTGCACCTCAACCAGTTCTTCCTCAGGAGTGGCCAACTCCGGGACCATTCAGTATGCCTCCTCCATGACTTGAATTATACGTTTGTTCTGGTCAGTTACCTCGGTCACGATAGTGATGGTAGAGTTGTGTTTTAGGGCCATATGCTCATTATTAACCATTTTTTCACTTATTACCTGTAGGGCACGATGTTCACGGGCTCTCAGCTCCGTGATCACTCCATCCTGCAATAGGTAGAGCACCTCACTAGGCAGCGCTGCCAGATTCAACCCTACTCCCTTGAGGGTGCTGACAGTGGGCTTGTCAGCTTCATTCTCCTTGGTCAATTCTCCATCAGGAAACACTATCATGCTGTAGATCTTCACGTGGAGCATCTCGAGAGCTTCTGAAGTGTCGATAACAAGGTTGGTGGACACCGTGCCAACGTGTGATGCGCGGATCTACAGCTTCTGTAGACCTGTCTGGATGGACCCCAATATTAGTTTTTGTTGCTTTTGAGGCCGGAAGCTCAAGCAGGACCAAGATATTGGGATGCCTTTGAGGCTGGAAGCTCAAGAAGGACTAAGCGTAGGGCCTGCGTTGTGGTGCGCTATATGTCAAGTAGTAGGAAAACATACGACCAATAACTATCATTTGCTACAGAATTTTGTAGAAACACCGTAGCAAATGTTCTGCAACTTCTGCAAGTCAGTAGGGAATGATGAGCGCAACTACAGAAGTTATGAATTGATGATGGACATGACTCTTGCGTATAGGGTTCAGGTAGAAACACGCCCGCCTGACTAGTGTGCAAGGATGGTGTGAACAGGATTTCAGGGGCGCGGACGGGGTTGAGGCAAAGGAGGACCTAGCAAAGGTCGGGGATAAGTAATCTTCTATAACTATAAAGGACCATGACACTATGTGGTGTACTGAAAACATCCCCACTTAGGCGCGAAGGTCGTCTTTCTTCTATCCTCTAGTGCGATTTTGATTTGAAGGAGTACGCTTCCTGGCCACCTACATTATCCAATACCTCATCAGTGAATGAAGTTAGGAAAGGATCATGTACGCAAGCATCATTCAACTTCCTCATATCTACACATATCTTTATTTCATCCTTCTTCTTCTTTACTTGTACCACCATGGGGCTTACCCAATCAGATTCTTCTACAGGCTCAATGATGCTTGCCGTGAGCATCTTATCTAGCTCTAAGTGGACCTTCTCCTTATACTTTACATTTAGATGATAAGGTCTTTCCTTAACTAGTTTCGCGTCAAGTTTTAACATGATATTCATAATGCCCAGGTCTTGTATTATCCCTTTTAGCTCCGTAAACTTGGTAGGGAACAAATCCTGGTATTTGAGAAGAAATTCAGCGACCTTATCCATCGTCGTGTCATCTTAGTAATCTCCAATCTTCGTGAATTTGGGGTCTGCCTCCGTACCAATAATTACCTGTTTCATTTTTAGTGGCATGGTTATATCAAGATTCTCAATCTGTGGTCCCTCAGCCTTGCAGTGACCCTCTGTTTCATGGATGTTAATCTTTCACGGATCCTCATCTTCTTCTTCGATGATCACGTTATAGCATTCCAACGAGTGGCTCAACCGAGTAGTCCAATCAGGTTGAATCAAATCCAAAAGATGTTGTGGTATCCTAAAGATTGTTGCTTTCACTTCTTGTAGTGCCTCGTCAATACAATAAAACCCATCCTCAAAGTTGAACGTCATTATGAATCCTTCACACAAAATATCCCACTCACCTATACCATGGTGGATCTATGTTTCCAAGTACCAGTTCATTATGATGACATCCAAGGTATGATAAAATAAGTGCATCCATTCCAGTTGTTGCTTTCTTCCATTATCATGAGCCCATTTGGCCAAGTGTGCATGCAGATCATACTTCCCATCATATTTGTTTGTTATTCTCACCTTCGGCGTCCCAAAGCATATTCTCATCATTCTCCTATGCTCGCACCAATCATCAAAGCTACCCTTGTGTGTACCCCACCACCTTGCGGGTGTAGCGCATAGTGCCCAGTCCAAAGCTCGGAAGCGCTGCCTCTCTGCTACTTCCCTCCTGAAGGCATCCAAAAATACATATACATCATTTAGGACATCATAAGTGGGTAGATTTTTTACTTCTGATGACACACAGCTTAGCAACTAGGTCATCATGTTACAACTTAGTGTGGTTACTTCATGCAACTGATTCTGCCAACGCTATAATTCTTCGTTAGAGTCTGAGGTACAAGAAATCTTGCGATCCCATGTAACTCATCCATCCACTCTCAGATTCACCCAATATTGGTCTCACGCTGCTATCTTATATATACAGTCCAAGTCATCATCACTCTCATAATTGCGAACTGGTTCAGCATAGAGTGACCCTTCAGCAGGATCTAGGGGTACTATTATGCGGAATGATTTCTTTCCAAATATCATCTTTCCCTTCTTTAGGTTGATTACCCTGTTTATATCAATAGCCCAATCAATGCCAAGGAGCGCAGGGTAGGGGTTGTTTTCATTCACAATTTCTATTACTTCAAGTCAGCCAATGCACTCGCGCCTTCAATATCTACAGTCATTGCTTGCAGCCTCCCATGGGGATGATCTTCTATTGATTTTCCATCCTTAACTGAATTAGAGACCACTATAGCACGGGTCTTCCCATCCACTCCCAAGTATTTTTTGGTAAAACATTCGAGTCTAACCCCAGATCCAAAATAACCTGATCCATTTCATATTCTCCTATCTACGCAGCTAGTCTCATCTCTCGTCCTGTCCTTGTTTTATTCTTACCAATATTTTGTACCATGCGCAATTCACCCGGAGTGTCTCCGGTGCATCTATTTATAAGCTCCTGTAATCCCTTCATAGCCTTTATATCGCACAACAACTTCATGCAGGTTTCTAGAAAGGTCGTAAGCATAAAAGGGTCCATATCCTGATCCAGCTTATCCTTTCTCCCCGAGGTGGAGGTCTCAGCAAAGCCCTTCTTTGCTTCCATGAATGTTTCGTGTGCACATTCCAAATCAAATTTAGCCTCCTTCGACAGAGCTTTGCGAACCAATGCGCTATCTTCGAGCTATTTTCCCTTATCATCCCTTATTGTAATTCCACTTCAGAGCACTATATTCACATTCAGATCCTCTTCGCAAGGCTCAAACCTCATCATCTGTAGGTTTTGAGTTAGCTGAGGTGGTAGCACCCCTTTGTCAGATATCCTCGCTATCAGGGTAGGACAGTCCTCTGTTTCATGATCAAACAGAGTGCAATATTTGCATGACAGACACATTGGGTTAGTGCAATCGCGAGCATAGTGTCCTAGTCCTCTGTAGTTATAGAAGATTAGCTATCTCCGACCTCTACCACGTCCTCCTCCACCTCAGCCTCGTCTGCACCCCTGAAAGCCTGTTCACACCATCCCTACGCACTGGTCAGGGGGCCGCGTTTCTGCCTGAACCTTATAGGCGGGAGTCCTGTCCATCATCAATTCATAACTTCTGTAGTTGCACTCATCATGCTCTATCGACCTACAAAAGTTGCAGAACAATTGTTGTGGTGTTTGTACAAATTTCTGTAGCAAACGACAGTTATCCGTTGTATGTTTTCCTACTACTTGACATATATCACGCCACAACGCAGGCACCACACTTGGTTCTCCTTGATCTTCTAGCCTCAAAGGCATCCAAAGTGCAGGTTAGGGCTACACAAAGGTCAATCATACTCTTTCATGAGGGTGTTGATGGGAAAAATAGAGGGCTAGACTGACAGAGCCCTAGGACTTAATGACCCACGTGAAAGCAGGAACAAAAAGGTATAAAATGACATCATGACCATCTCAGGGTGTAGAAACTTCGTTCCAGCATCCCTGCATACTGCTTTGAGTGAGACTTTGATCCTCCTCCTACAATATAGTTCAAAAAGACAGGGTAATGGTCTTTATCATACCCTTGACCTTTACATTTTAGGCACCATACCTCTTCGCGTACCTCCAGTCAAACTGTTCTGTCTTGCTTTGAATTTTTCATTTCAAGGCAATGATTTTGCAACTACGCATGGATCTGTTGAATCCTTAGATTCAAATCTTGCATCGGTGTTTCATGCAGTCTCATTTCAATCTCCAAAGCCTTTGCCTAGGTCGTTATCTTCTATTGTGATAGTGCAACCCTTAGGTGTGGCAAGAGTGAAGCCACAAACCACTCGCGGTGTTGTCCATCTATTAAATTCATATTAGCTTCACAGATTTTACATTTCAACCTCTGATGCAATTCCTAAGACATCTCTCCTGGTTTCGTCACGATTTCCTTGAACCCCGCAATCAACTACGCCTCAGATTTAGGCCTACTAAATGCTTTATTCAGTGTGGTCTAAATGTCTGCCACTGTAGCATTTGGGTTATCATTAGAGTACTTGATGTATCATGTCAGTGCGTGATCCTGCAAAGAATTAACCAATGTTTCCTTCTTCATGTGATCATCTGTAATGCCTTGATCTTCCCACACAACTTTCACAACGAACCAAAAATGGTCTAAGTCCTCATTTCCCAAGCCTTTAAACAAAGGCAACTTCACTGAATTTGCCATGCTGAACTACGACGGATGTGGTGGTGGTATGGGTGAAGTCACAGGTGATGGTGGTGAAGTTGGAGGTGGTGTGGGTGGAGGTGGCAGTTGTGGGAATCCCTATCTTATTAACTAAATTGCACTTCATGGAGAAGCTTTCGCTACTCCCTCTTCATCACCTAATGGAGGTGAAATCAGTGGGCTATACTGAGGACCCTTTCTTCCTTTGTTTCTATAAGTATTTCCACTTTGTGTAGCTCCGAACATCATGGTAGCCACATAACCCATTTTTTGCACAATAAAATCTTAATCAAGGTATTCAAAGAATTCAAGTAATTACCTCACGGACCTTTGAAAAAGTGTCGCTCCGCCTCGTTATAGCTAACTAATGTATCAATAGCAAATTCAGTTACAAATCCTCCTATGATGTGATCGAGCCAATGATTGACATCATGGGGGATTTTATCCTCAGAGGCTTCCAGTCTCTGCACTAACTCCGGGGTCTAGACAATAGGATTGTCAAGTCTCCACCTTCCTTAGCTATCTGCTAGCTTCATGATCCACTCATATAACTCAACCAGAAGGGAACAAAAAAATATCTCATGAATTTCTGTATATAAGTACCTTTCCAACCACAATTCCTTTGTGAGTCATGGATTTCTATTCTCCTATGCTGCAAATTCGTGGATGTTTATCTCTAACCAGTATTCGATCTCTTTCTTAGTTGGATTCCAATGATACGACATTACACATCTCTTATGCAGATTACTATTTTGATAATGAAACCATTTTTTTGTTTGCGTGGGGCCTAACCCAGGTTCATCGTTAGTTAGCCAAACGAATCCCTACACTATTGGCCCTTTTGGCATCAGCCCATGGAGCAAGGACCGAAGTCTCACCCGAAGTAGTATGGGGGGATGCTAGAACCAAGTTTCCGCACCTTGATATGGTCGTGATGTTGGTTTATACCTTCTGTTCCTACTTTCGCGTAGGCCATTAAGTCCTAGGGCTCTGTCAGTCTAGCCCTTTATTCCAACCTTCAGTACCTTGTGAAGGAGGAAGATTGACCTTTGCGTAGCCCTAACTTGTGGTCCAGGTACTTTCGCATTGCTATGACAATGTATTGTACGAGTTACCAACATATCTTAAGTGTTTATTTATCTTACTAAACAATCACAATTAGCACCGAGTAAACAAATATTCTTACTTGCGTTCGATTAACTAATACAGTCACATACATTCACACATCACATGAACATTTGTATATTAAACACAAAATGCAATATAACCACATGCATTAACAAGAAATAGAGACAAAGAATTTGTAGAATACTTCTCTTTATTGATATCTTTAGACTATTATAGACTCTATCCGCCTTGTGCATGTAGCTGCAGGGGTCTGCTCACTCAGCTGCGGACTTCCACACTAAGCCTCTGTGCACTCAGCTGTAGAGTCTCTACCTACACTAAGACCAGAAACTTAGACTTCTCTATCAAGACTCCAGCCTTGTTTTCCACTTTCAAAAACTTATTACCCCTTAGAGCTTACTTACTTAGCTCTTTTTATACAATCCCATGTTCTACAGACCATGGGTAGATCTTTACAATTGACTTTAAACTTTATAAAATAAGGGTAGACAACTCTTTATGACTCATGACACCTTCATGCTCCACGACCAAAAAATGCAGAGACTTTACAATTTTATTACAAAAATGACCCAAACATGGGCTTTTAGCCCCAAACTATCCTAGGGGGATCTCGTTCCCAACACAACAACTCACTCCAAGTGCGACACTAATGATACACTTTGAGATGACAATGACGACACTTTTGTGACAGTTCTTGAAACTTTGAAAATGGTTATGATGCATGTTTACATGATGACAAAAACTCATTATCACAAATATTACCGCTTGAAACACACAAGAAATATATTTTATACAATGTGTGACACTCAACATGCTAAAAGACGACATTTTCTATATGATCAGGAAAAGTATGAAGGACGCTTGTAATATGGAAACTATGGTGAAATAGGTACATGCTAGAGAAAAGATAACATGGAAGTGATGCTAATTAAAGTGAAAGAAAGAAAAAGAAACATTCAAAATATGGAACCGACAATTGCAAAAGCGAAAGTCTGCAAAAGCGTCAGTTTGTAAAGCTCACCGAAATAGAACTACGAACACATCCAAAAGTGAGGGACTATCAATGATAGTGTGCACTAACTGTTGACATGGGTTGAAAATCACACAGGTATTTTCTTGATGAACTATGTTATGCTTGTCCAATATTGTATAAAATAATGCGTTCATGTACTTGTTGCGAAGTAAGAATGTGCAAGTAAGTGACTTCGGCTATTCAAGAAGTGACCATGGAACGACTGATTGCAAGATCCAAAGTAGGCTAAAAAACTCAAGTGTGGTTAAAACTTTAGAGGATTTTTATCACAGTGATAACACTTGGTGACACATAGGTAGAACTCCAACTTCCCTGCCTTGGTTAAATCTTTCGTGCAGGGTCGAGTTCTTTAGATATTATTGATTCATCATTTAGATTACCATGGTTTCCCTACTTACCCTATGCATAAATATAGCCCCCCTTCATTCCTTTACACAGTTAAAACAATCACAAGATCAACGATAACAAATGTTTCAAATCAGGAAAGGGTAATGAAGTTCGTGAGTTTTAGATTTTCAAAGTATATTTTTTCATCTCTGGTGTTGCTTCACTACTAACAGGCCTGGATAGTACCTCGACAGAGTCACTTTAGGGACACAAACAATGCTTTAATATGAGCAGGCCTAGACAATACCCCGACAGAGTTGCTTGCTTCACCTCTCCATGTGGGAATCATTTCTCTTCTTTCACCTTTATTTATCTATTTTATATATGAATATGCATTGAAACTTATTTATTTCATGGGTGGAAGAGGGATCCCGACTTATTGAGAGAAAAATAGGTTGTCCCTTTAGAGAAGCATATATAAGGCCTCTGATATTGGTTTGATTGTTTAGTTTTTCCCCTTGTCCTTCTCTACTTGATTAGATCAAATTGAAAACACTAGAACATAAATACCCGAGTGTAGGCATGAGGTTTCCATAATAGACATGGAGATCGTGGTTTGACACAGGCATTATTTATGCAAGGATCATATTTTCCTTCAGAACATCATTGACCAAAAGGTGTAACCAAGACATGGAAGAAGGACAAAGAGTTAGCCAAATGTTGTAGCATCACAAAGTTTTTTTCTATTTTTGCACACCATCTTTTGAGCCCAAATAGGACACCCTTCATTCAAAGTCTCATTAAACAAAACAAAAAGGAAAAAAAACAACAAGGAAACAAAAATAGGAGGACAAAATGAAAGTAGGCTAACTAAAAAGATGATGTTCTAACAACCCTAGTGAAAAGTTCATGTAATAAAAGTTAATAAAGGAAAAATAAGACCACATGTAAGCTAAATGTTGGGCATTTATATCCTAGTGGGTATCACTCGATGTGTGTTTTTGTCTAAGGAAAATTGGCAAAGGCTAAGAAAAGGGCATAAAAGGTAGAAAGACATTTTTGGCACATTTATTTATAAAAATAATGGAAAATGAAGAAATTAGAGGCCTCTTTAATAAAAAAGGCTTTTGAGAATTAGTTGGCAAGTTTTCGTAGTGGGTCTTAGGCCCTTGGTCAAGTTTAAGTTTGCTGCTATGTAATTATTATCTCTCTCTCTCTCCCACTCTCTTGGTCACTTAGAGTTTTCTTGGAGCACTCTAGCTTTGGATCAAGAAAGGAAAACCAGGCAAAGGGAAAGGAAGGAAAGAAAGGATCAAGGAAGAAGAGAAGGATTAGGAAGCTTCAATAGGAATACTTGCGGGTAACATTTTTCATGTGTGATTTCCTAGCTGGTTTGGACATGCATGGATTTGCATGTGGGTGTATGGCTCTCTTGATGTTGATGGCATGGTTTTCCCAGGCTATGACAATCATTTTCAACCTAGCCTTGCCTTTTTCTAGATGCAATGGTGTTGGGATGTTTAATTCCATTTGTGAGCTTTGGTTTTCTAGATGGATTTTGGAATCCGAGGTGGAGGTGGTCTCAAGTTCCATTCCCAAAGGTCTAGGAATCCCTTGATTGGTTTTGGTGGGATACATGGTAAAGCCTAAGGGATGTTTCTCAGTTTAGGGCCTAGTGATATGGGTTTTGATTGTGGTAGAGCCTGAGATACTGGTCTTAGTTTAGGATGTAGTGATCCAGGATTGGGTTGCAGTAAAGCCTGAGAGATAAGGGGAGAAAATTCCTCAAGGATAGTGATGGATTTTGGATGGCATTCCAAGTTCGATTCGGTTGTGATCAGAGCACTAGTTTTGGCGTGATCACGGTTTGGTGAGGGTGGAGGTGGTTTAAACTCTAGACTCCCTTGGTTTCTCTTGGATTCGTTGCTCTATGAGTTCCCACATTCATTCTTAGAATATGGCATAGGGGTGATTGACTGAAAGAGAGATTTGGTTCAACCATGTCAATAGTCAGGTGGTATGTGGAAGTCTCAAACCTGGTTAGATTTGCCTATGATTAATAAAATATAGGTTGTATTACTTTTGCATTGAATTATATGTGGATCTAATGGTTGTATTATCTATGATATTTACATGGTTTTATGTTGGTTATAAGAATGTTTAAATGACTAATTCATGTCATGGTTATTTCATGTATTTACTTGTAACTGTTAAATGGATGGATGAATGACCTAATTAATGATGTAGTGGTTCAATGGAGAAGGAGGTGATCCTTTTGGTTATGTTTCATAAGTTGTTTCAGCTGTTTATCCTCTGTCTTATGTCCTAGACCTGTATATTTCATTGATGACAAGTTTTTGATAGAATCTCAATCCTGGTTGGGGATGCTCAGGCCTAGTCTTGAGGTTGATTTTGATTGATCAACATTGTTATCATGTATTTAATGAATTCTAAAGGTTGTAGAAAGTTTGAGGAAGAGCCTAGGATTCTGGGCTAGAGTGGCTTAAATCCAAGGGTCATTGGCATAGAACTGGAAATTTTGGTCCACTGTCACTGGAAGGTAGGCCTATGAGAGCTACTTTAGGTTGTTGGTCACTCCCTTGCCCATAGAATGAGAGGGAATATGACGTTAGAGATCCAGAACAATAGTGGGACCCAAGAACAGACTATCTGCGTGGTTAACTTATCTCCTGAGGGTTCTGTTGATGATATTGGATGATTGTGTGTGATATTCCGTTGATTCCATCTCCTTAAGGTCACCAAGGAGATTGAAACCCTTATAATAACCTCTCTCATCACATGTTTTCCCAGCTGGTTGGTTGCTTGGGTGGAACTAGGAGGAGGGGGTTGTCATAGATTGGTATCAAAGCATGGTTTCAATCTCCTTGGGTGAATGTGTTGGTCATGCATGCATGTCAGTTGCATGTGTGTCTCTTCCACCTGCATTCCATGTGCTTTTTGCATTTCATCATTTTGATCAAGATTGTAGTAAGGTTATCATGAGGAGCTTGATGTTGATTTTGTGGAATGTATTATCAAAAGTATATGAATGGTTACATGATTATATGCGACTTGATTACATTCTTGTATGTTAGGTTGCATTCTTGGTATGTTTGATTACATGTATCAGTATTGTAGGTTTTTTACAAGAATTGATCACTTATGCTCGACTACATGCGTTCATATGTATGTTTAATTGATTAGGAATTACTTATGCATGTTGATAGTTGCATTTGGAAATGTATACAATGGAGTAATGTTTGTTGTCATGCATGAGGTCATGGTTTGTGTAGTTGATATGGTCATGCATTGATGACTCGACTCTAGCTAGAATGATGTGTATATGGTTTTGTACTCATGATTTATATGTCTACATGCAGTCACCATGCATGTATCATCTTGGTTATAGTTATGCATGAATAGTAGGTCAAACATGTCTTGTGAAGTCATGGTATGCAATTTAGGTCATCAGGGTGATATTGGTATGTTATGGTGTTAATGTGTTGGCTAAGATAGAGCAAGAGGTGCAGATAATTGTAATGTGATTACAACATTGGACTTTGGGGTAAGAGTAGATTGCCATACATGTATTGTTTGTTTAGCATGCAGGTATGTACGTCCAGGATTTTTATAACCATTAGGCTTATATACATTAAGTTTATGCACATGTGTTTTGATGTTATGGTTACATTCATTATGGATGTTAGTTGATTAGTGTAGCTATATGCACATGTGTCAAATAGTCAAGAATGATGGTAACTTGTGGTTGTATACATATCTATTGTTGTTTTATGTTAGATAACTTGATGATTAGGTTATATATTGTTGATGAGCATGATATATAGCTTATTGTTATTATATGATATTAACTTGATGATTAGCATTATTTCATTGAGATCATGATGTTGTAATTTGGATTGGTCATATGTGTGATGGTTATTTTCATTGCATTGAATATCTTAATATTATATGTATTGTGTTAACCTAGTTTGACCTATGTAGATGGTTATGGTTGCAATATTCAGGTATGAGCCGACATATTTGTGATATGGTGTCCTACTAATCTAGACTAATTGTACATATATGATTGTTATTCATGAACGACAAATGCTTATGAGCTTATGATGTTAACATGTTAGTTAGTTACTGTGATGGATATCATAATTTATGTTTGATTTGATATCTTGTGAATTTGTATCATGCTAACTTGGATTGGTTTTACAGACAAGATAGCCTCCCTTGAGATACATTAAGGTACGATCTTATGTCATATATTTGGTGCTTGGTTGTTTGATTATGTCATCTAGTTTATTAAGTTAACATGCTATGTCTACAAGTTGGTTGAATTTTTGGTGAATTGCATAATATGAGTATATGTTCAAATGATTTTGTTTTAAGATGATTGTACTAATACATATGTGTTGAGACAGTTGATATGTACTTGAATGTAGTCGACAGTTGTAGCATTATGTCTAATGACTATGAGTTGACTATGGATTATGACATGATCGTTTGTAAAAGTTGATTTCAAATTGATAGATATGATTGTATTGATAGTTGGAACATATGGTTAACATGTGTGAGCAATGGCTGGGTAACATGCTACATACTATTGTGACAAGGTAACACTTGATGTGTTTTAAAACTAACAGTTGGGTGAGGTGATAGTACATAGTAAGCCTTGACTGCAACTAGGTAAAAAGGTAAAAGGAAGGAAATGGACAAGAATTACTTTGGCTAGGCTTGGAAACCCCAATTCAAGATGAATGAGTGCTTCACGTATAGGAAGTCTTCTTGACCTTAATATTATATGAAATTATGTGGATATGTCCTAGATTCATGAACATTTACTTGATAGATATGTTAGCTAGTCTCTAGTTACAGGTGGATCTGCCAAGGAATTGGAGTTCTATGAAAGATGGCATGGACGTGTTCAACAACGAGGCAACATGGTTGGCACAACAAGATAAGGTATCTGGTGTATTTTTATGTTTATTTATGCACTGACAATTATGTTTTTATGGATGTATGATGCAGGAGATTGCATGGGAAAGAAGTTACAATGAAATCTTGAAGAAGGATATGTTTGAGATTTCCTTGGGAACCATGGGGATTGAGTCATGGTATCTGTTGTTAGTCTTGTGCTTTTGGGATTTTGCAATTGTTGGCTTTATTTGTGATTTTCTGTGTGTTTGGTGCATAGATATGCCACTTTATTGTTGTGTTGTGCTGTTATTGGTTTTCATGGTTTCCTTATTGGTTGTTTCTTGGTATTTCCTTTTATGTTTTGAGTCTTAGGAATTAGTTTGGGGAAGAGGAAGAGATGATGGAGCTCAGGGAAAGTTGTGTGGTACCCGACAGATGATGTAAGAAAACTCAGGGTTCTCAACACCCTTGCGACCCGTGCTCTAAGAATTTCTGATGTGAATCACTTAGAAGAGGAAAAATCTCATCTTCTAAAAGTATTTGAAAATAATGTCTATAACAGGAAACAGGTGTCGCAAAGCTTTTCTAAGGGCTAGTAAAGAATCAAGGATTGAACCTTCTCATGATGATATAATATCCAGTGTTCAACTTCCCTTTATCCATGGGAACACCGATAATATTTCTCATATTCTCAAATAGAACAAAGTTTTTGCTACCTTCAAACCCCTTAATACCATTAAAAATTCTCTTAGATTCATAAAAGACCTTGTAAAACCTAAAGACGTGAAAGGGGTTTAATCCATCCCATGTTCTTGTGGGATTCCCTACATTGGGGAAATTGGTTGCTCCATTAACTAGAGAATCCAATAACACACAACATATATTAAGAATAACCACTCTCATTCCTTAGCTTTAGCTGAACATGCAGTGAAATCCAATCACCATGTCTACATTGAGGATTCTCATGTCATCGCCAGGGTTGATCACTTGCATCATAGGAAGCTTAGAGAATCCATTGAAATTGAAAAGTGAACTATTAATCTTAAGAGGGACAATGGTTGGAAGTTAAGTAGAAGTGGGATCCCCACCCTCTCTTCATATTTCTTTTTTAATTATATATATGTATATTATAATTAATTAATTATTTTTTCTTTTATATATATATATATATATATATATATATATATATATATATATATATATCCTCTTTGTAATCCCTATTAAAATATTCTCCAATATTTTAATATAATAATATTTGAATCTAATTGTTGAATATTAATTATTTTAGTTAATAACCATTTGATAAATATATTATAAAATTTATTTTTAACTATGATTATATATTCAATTCTTATTATATCATTATTAAATTAATCTAACTAATTTGAATTCAATATTATTTTAATTAAAACTATTGATAAAAATAAATAAAACACACACACACACAAATATATATATATATTCAAACAATTTTTAACAACTATTTCCTAACGGCTAACTCTCGAACTAGATGCATCCTTTTATTTAAACATTTTGATTGACTGATTTTTTCACCTTTGTCTTTCATATTTATTTTGTCATATGGAATAAAGACAAAGGTAGAAGCCAAGGATTGATGAAACCATAAGTGTCAACATTTTATTTTAGTTTTATCATGCATGTGATTTATGACTATGGTATATGATGATTATATATGATCTATGATTATGGTTTATGATGGGTAGATGTAATTTATGATGTTGACCTATGATGGTTGTGTTTTGAGCTAACCATAAGTGATATGTTTATACATGATGCTTTCATCAAATGGTTAGTTTGACTTATTGTGACAGGAAGCGAACATGGTTGCAAATGTACCTTATTGATGAACTACCAATGGGGTATGATTTGAATGCATGTACATGCCTAGTTGGGTGGTTTAAATTGACTACAATAATTGGCAGCAAAAGAAAAATAAATTGGAACATGTAGACGTATGTTGGTAGAGTACTTCAGGAGCAGGGCCATTGTGGGACACTGGTACCCAATAGTTTCAATTGATTTCCATGAACATGCTATGACAAGTATGATGGTTTGAGGCGGGTATATGCCTTGGTTTTTTTGCCTTTCGATGCAAGGAAGCCTTGCCAAGGGATGGATTGCTCGGGTTAGAGGATTCCCAAGAACTCGGAAGTTGAGTGACTGCATAGAAGGCGGTGACCAAATTTCTCGAGGGATTATGTAACAGAGAAGGGAAGGTCGTGGATATGTTGGTTTTGGTCATTAGATTTGCAAGATGGAATCAGATGCACATTGGTAGTGCACCCTGTAATAATGAGTCAGTAAATGTTCAGTGAGGGGACAAGTGGTGCAGGATTATAACGCCGAACATTGGATGCAGTTTGACTTTGGCGGTTGATTGTTGACTTCTTGGGAAGGAGGTGAATCTTGGTATTACTTTGAGGGTGGAGTTGTGATCCTCTGGATTCCTTTATTGATTGATACAAGCATCTTTTATTTTCTAGTTTAGAAAATGTGCATATGTATATATGTGGTCATTGTAAATACTATAATGAGTTATGCTATAAAGCTTTAGTATGTGGTATGGTTATTATATTGTCATGTTGTCATGATGTTCTTCTTTTGAGTAGGTCTTTCATTGTAAATACTACAACATGTTATGTTATAAAGCTCCATGGTTAGTATGTTCATTTTTTAGCGGTTTTGCTGAGGTCTTGGTGTGTTCTAACACCGAGGATGGTGTTCACCAAGGGGGAGGGTTCTATAATAGCCCTGGATGTGTGTTTTTGGCTAAGGAAAATTGGCAAAGGCTAAGGCAAAGGCATTAAAAGACAAAAAGGCATTTTTAGCACATTTATTTATTAAACTAATGGGAAATGAATAAATTAGAGGTCTCCTTAATAAAAAAGGCTTCTCAGGATCAGTTGGCAAGTTTGCTTAGTGGGTGTTAAGCTCTTGGTCAAGTTCAAGTTTGGAGCTTTCTCATTATTCTCTCTCTCTCTCTCACTCTCTTGGTCACTTAGATTTTTCTTGGATCTTTATAGCTTTGGATCAATGAAGGAAAATAAATCAAAGGGAAAGGAAGGAAAGAAAGGATCAAGGAAGATGAGTAGATGCAGCTTCAGCAGGAATGCTTGCAGGTAACCTTTTGCACGTGTGATTTCCTAGCTGGTTTGGACATTCATGGATTTGCATGTGGGTGTAGGGTTGTCTTGTTGTCGGTAGCATGGTTTGTCTGGGTTATGACAGTGGTTTTCAGCCTAGCCTTACCTTTGTTTATATTTCATGGTGTTGGGATATTTATTTATGTTTTTCAGCTTTGGTTTGCTAGATGGATTTAAGAATTTGGGAAGGAGGTGGTTTCAAGTTCCATCCCAAAAGGCTTAGGAATCCCTTGACCAGTTTTGGCGGGATACAATGTAAATACTGAGGGAGATGTATCGGTTTAAGGCCTAGTGATCCGAGTTTGGATTGCAGTAAAGCCTGAGAGACAGGTCTTGGTTTAGGGCCTAGTGATTCGAGATTGAATTGTAGTAAAATATGATAGACAAGGAGATGGAAAATTCCTCAAGGATAGTGATGGATTCTCGATCGCATTCCAAGTAACTCAGTTTGGTTCTGATTGGAGCACCGATTTTGGTGTGATCATAGTTTGGTGAGGGTGGAGGTGGTTTAACCTATAGATTGCCTTGATTGTTCTTGGATTGGTTTTTCTATGAGATCCCACATTCATTCTTGGAATATGGCAAGGGGATGACTAGCTGAAAGAGAGATTTGGTTCAACCATGTCTATGGTCGGGTGGTACGTGGAAGTATCAAACCTGGTCATATTTTCCTATGATTAATAAAAGATAAGTTCTATTACATTTGCACTAATTTATATGTTGATCTAATGGATATATTATCTATGATATTTACATGGTTTTATGTTGGTTAAAAGTTGGTCCATGTCATGGTTATTTCATGTATTTAATTGTAACTGTTAAATGGATGGACGCAAGACCTAATTGATGATGTAGTAGTTCAATGGAGAAGGAGGTGATCCTTCTGGTTATGTTTCATAAGTTGTTTCAGTCATTTATGCTTTGTCTTGTATCCTAGACCTGTAGGTTGCATTGATGCCAAGTGTTTGACAAAATGTCAGTCCTAGTTGGGGATGCTCATGCCTAGTCCTAAGGTTGATTTTGATTGATCAACATTTTTATCACGTATTTAATGAATTCTAAAGTTTGTAGCAAGTTATAGGCAGAGGCCATAATTATGGGCTAGAAAAGTGGATTAAATCTCGAGGTCATTTGCAAAGAACTGGAAATTTTGGTCAAGATTCACAGGTAGGTAGGCCTGTGAGTGTGAATTTAAGTTGCTGGTCACTCCCTTGCCCATAGCATGAGGTCGACTATGGCCTCATATATCAAGAACAGTAGTGGGACCCAGGGATAGGTTGTCTGAGTTGCTAACTTGTCCCTTGAGGGTTCTGTTGATGATGTTGGATGACTGTGGGTGATGTTCCAACAATTCCATTGCCTTAAGGTCACAAAGGAGATTGAATCCCTTATAGTATCCTCTCTCATAATATTTTTTCCCAACTGGTTGGCAGCTTGGGTGAACCTAGGAGGAGGGGTTGTTACAGATGCAAAACCAAAATGAGAAAAGAAAAGACAAACTCTAGAAAATGAATGTAGGATGAATGTGCAGGCAAACTAATATGAAACTAGAACTACTTCTAACATAACTAGCTATAAGGTCAGGGTCATGTATAATGAAATTTATAATTGAGCCACCGTAGTTGTTCCCAATCTGCAATCACAAAGATATGATCGATTAAAAATGAGATAAAATAATGTGCAACAAAAAAGATAAGAGCTTGAATAATTTGTACAACAAATTGAATACATTTCCTCTCAACAATAAGAGATGTGATAGCCACTACTTCTAACTAGCTTTCGTTCTTACCTTTTTAGTGAAAACCATAACTATACAAACCTCAAAAAATTCTTGTGAACATATTTTCATCCGCACTGCACTCCTTAGTAAGCATGAGGAAATATTGAAACTTGTTATTTGCGATAGAGTTTGCAAATTAGGATTTCTCCAACCATTCAACAATTGGATTGTAAAATTCAAAAAATTCCTCTTGGGAACCTTGAAAACATTGAAGAGGTGAATTTTCAATTAAAGTCATAGTTTCAAGATGAGAATCTTGTGAGGGGAAATGAATCTGATCATATTAAGAGGACTTGTCAAAATAATGAGCAGATTACATTACCATCAGTGAAGGCTGAAGTGCCTCAATTTATTGTCAAGTACCTAAACAGTGAGATGTTAAAACATAAGGATCAAATAATGTAGGAAAAATATCATCATATTTGTTGATGGGAAAATGGTAGATTGAATAATAGTCATTGTAATGAGATGGGATGATTAAAGCATCAGATTCCTAGTTAGTAGTTAGTAAAGATAAATCAATTTGAACAACTATGTGAATGCTCTGAACCACATAACTAACTTCATCACGTGCCGAATGTGACAAACCATTTTACTATAACTGGTGACAAATTGTACAAGCATCATAATCATCAAAAGAATTTAAAAGGAATGTCAACACAACAAACACATGAGACTAGTCAGGACATAGTGAATGAAGAAGAATTTGTTTCGTGAAACAGCTCACGCATTAGCTAGAGCTCAAGAGGATTTTGGGTATGATGAAGAGACAAATTAACCGTATAACATTCACAAGAAAAACCAGGAGTTGACTATTCTGAAATTAATTTGGTAGACATGATTGCTCCAGCCAAAGTAAATTTTTAAATGATTAACTTTATAGTTACATGATTCTATGAGACATACACATTCCAAAATCGAGTTTTATACAGGAGATTTGCATGAAGATGAATCAATTGAAGAATATTCATGAATTTGATCAGAAATAAAATCTTGAACGCTTGAAATACTATATCCGAAATACCAAACATATTTCAAGAAGGAATTCATATCTAGTGAAACCATGCAAATAGAAAGATTTCACAAGAGAAACCCGATCTTACTTATTTTGCGGACCTTACCGGAGTCGCAAGATCCTTACATAAAAATCAATGGAAGTTGAAGTGCCTTAAATCCATGACAAGTCCTGGAACTTTCAAGGATTGTAAAATCACATTTTAAATATTGAAACAGATCGTGCATGGTGTGAGGATAGCTACTGCCACTGATTTCAATGAGACCACTACTAACCAAATAACATCCATCTTTGTCACTAATTTGATCGGATTTTAAAACTTCAACAACCAGATTACTTAAGTCAAAATATTCTTCTGATCACAAATCTGAAGATGAATGAATTAGGGAAATTTCCTGAATAAGTTGATTTGAAGAATTGTCTTTATGCAAAACAAGATATAATGAGGGATGGAAAGGATACTTGATGATTTGATTGTTTTCTCTTTCATCATGGATATCCTTTCACCTTGTGCAAATTGAAAATTTAAATCATCGGATGAATAACTTGAAGAGCATGGAGTATCTTCATTGCATGTATATGCATCGCAAATGAGAGAGAACAAGGGATAGTAAGATGAAGAGAAAGTTGCAATAAGAACATTTTCTTTAGCTAGATCAGATTCTATATCTAATTCCGTCAAATCAATATCTTCTAGAGTAATCGAAATATCAGTTGGTGTGCTTGGGAATACATCATCCCATTAAATAATGAATTCATAATCATTAGGATGACGGTTTTCCAAGACTACATATTGATTAGGAAAATTGTTTCTATTCAATTCATCACGAGATTCTTAGATTCATTATCATCCAAGAGTGGAGCAACACCATCTTCACACAAAGGACTCTGGAAAAGAGAAGAAATATTGAAATAACTCTCACCTTCTTTCTCCTCTACCTACGAAACGTGACTACCTTGCACTTGTTCATTTCTTAGATTTGGAAGAGATTGATTCGAAAGATTGGTGCACAAGGGATCATGAGAATGAGATCGTAGAGGATGGCATGCATTCAAATCATATTGAATACTTAAATTATGAGTAGTAATATCATCTTGGGAAATGGAGAAATTAGTCTTCACGGTAGGCTTCATGAAGCATTCTGGGGATTCCTCCATGGGATTTGAATCGTGAAAAGAAGAAGGGGAATGAGAATATGGTTAAGGAATTTGATTAGAAAATTTCTCAACTTTATTATGATTGCAAGGACGCACCTGCATTGGATCTAAAAAAGGAGGAGGACAAGTACCCAAAAGGATAATAGGTTCCTCCTCTCAAATTAAAGGTGTCTCATGATTTACAAAAGCTGGGGAAGTAGAAACATCAGGTGGTTCAATTTCATCGTGAAAATAGATGTGAACCAAACACATAAAATTGTGCTTAAAGAAATCCAAATCTGTATCTTCTCCAGGAAATTCACAACAAAGGTGAAGAAATCAATTAGAGAAATACTTAACTGGTTCATTAGGCTTCATTCTAAGTTGATTGATTCTTTTATAAAAATATCAGTAATCATACCTACCTAAGGCTTGATAAATCTCCTTGAGGAAAGGATGAAAAGAATGGATGGAAGAAGATGGTAAGGTATAACACCATCAACTAACATGACCTTCAAGGGTGAGGAAGAAAGCGACACAAGTAAAATATTCATCATTGATTTTGTAATATTCACAAAATTTAAGAAAATTAAAAATTTTCTCGATTATGGATCTTCTATTCTCACCATAAAACTTCAATTGAGAAAAGTGATAAAGAGGTTCATCGGAGATTAAAATTTTATGAGGCGTTAGGTTAAAGAAAAACCTCGGGAGTATGATTTCAAGATGATCCATTTAAGATAAGAGATTCAAAATAGACTCAATGTGCACAACTTGTGATCTTCCCTCATAGCGCCATTTGTTGAGGGGTGCTAGAAATTTGTCAACCAAGGGGGTCTCCCTGATGTGAAGTACCAATTAGACCTCACAATATTTGGAATAGGATTCCCATATGGAGTATCAACCCGAGTAGCATATATTCTTATAGATTTTCCTTGGCTTTAGCTATCAGCAAGAGAGAGAAGCATGTATGTACCTTTGCAAAAAGCATGTAAGTGTGCCAGGTGAATGTTCAGTTACAGGTATATCAAGGTTCTTCTACCATAGATGGAGGAAAGGTGAGCCTCTAAGAGACAGGTAATAGTATAATCCTAGTAGAGGCACAAACAAGAGAAAAAATAATCAACTAACACCAAGCAAAATATTCAACATAGATGCAACGATTGTTACAACCATTACAACACATTTTCAATTATATAAGCACTAAAATAATTGAAATAGTTCAACTACTTTAGTATAGGTGAAAGCAAACATGAACCATAAACATTCGTAGAATAGTCTTACAAATATTCACAATCCATGCATGAAAACATGCTAGCCATTACGCTTCAAGTATTAAGTAAAAGTCCCAAGAAACATGAATAAAGAAAACATCACTAGTTTCAATAGTGGAGCATTGAAGCCAAGACTTGCTCCCCAAAAGTACAAAATCTGTCTCTCTAATGCCTTATGGGAGAAGCCAAGGTGAAAATTCCTTCGCTTGTACAATAAGGGTGTATATATAAAAAATGGGGTGAACCTTCACCTCCCTTGTGACTCTTGGACTACCGTCATGATTGTTTGAATTCTCTATGACCTTTTGACTTCCTACATGACATTCCAAATTACATGAATGACTCTTGGACTTATGCTTTACATTATATTTCTCCATTATATAACTTACATAATCTACAAAATGAAGTGGCACATGATGAATCATGACATGACATGACATTGATGACATAGACTACATGATCACATGGAAATGTAAGGCCACTCTTCACTGCTACCTATTTTGATAAGATATGTATCCAATACTTCATATTTGTAAGAGATATATTTTTTTCATTATATCCACCCTCCAAAGGGTTGTGAATCAGTATAGAGTCTTCATGCAGTCTTGATCTTCCATCTTTTGTTATAATCTAGTATTCCTTTGTGTTCTTTCTTGATGATCATATTATCTCCTCAGTTGCTTAGGTGCCTTATAGAATGGTATCCTTCTCCATATCCTTCGTCATCATCCTGTTATGACATAATAAAGTACCTGTAACTACAATCCACCCATCATAAGACGACATCAGTTCAATAAACCCCTAACCTAAAATGCTTCATGGAATCACTTGTTAAGGTTGGAACTGATGATTATTTGAGTAACTGACTCATGGATTGCGCAATTCTAGAGGAAAAGGTTCGACATTGAGGCTTGAGACTATGGAATGAAATGTTCAACATGGCTAGGGTTAAATGGTTGTGTAGTTGAGGGACTTAAGGACTCGGGATGGAGGCTTGAGCCTTAAGATTGCATAATGCATAGTTTTGGAGGTGTGGATAGAGGGATTTCACAACTAAGGGACTCAAGGGCTCAAGGTGGAGAATTGAGGCTTGAGATTGTGCAGTGTGAAATTATAAAGGCCAGGGCTGAGTGACTATGCAATTGAGGAACCCAAGAGGTCAAGCTTAAGGATTGAATTTTCCTAATGCACAGTTCAAACTGGAGAACATGTTGAGAGATTGCGCAATTGAGGGGTTCAAGCCCTCAAGCTTGAGGCTTGAGGCTTGAAGTTTCCCAATGGGAATTTATGGGGGGAGAGAGCTAAGTGATTTCACAGTTGCACAGTTCAAGAGATCAAGGTTGAGGCTTTATTCTTAAGACTATGCAGTGTGGCTGGAGGTAAGGATTACACAATTCTGGAGCTCAGGGGTTGGGCTTGAGCACTAAGATTGTGGAGTCCACAGTTGTGGGAGAAAAAAATAGGGATTGCATAGTTACAAGAGGAAAGGTCATTCCTTGAGGGCCGAGACTGCGCAATGCGTAGTCTAGGATGGGTGAATGAGGCTGAGAGGCCCAATCAGGGAGTTTTCCTAGTTTTGGGTAAGTGTGGGATTAATGAGATGAAGTTGAAGAAGAACAAGACTTGATCATGAACACACACTTATATCACTTGAAATCACAACACAAGACACTTAGAACATATGAAAAACATGTTTTCCTCAATGTGACAAAATTTCAGCAACTCACTCCAAGTGTGGTAGTAAAGATACACTTTGCGACAATAGTGACGAGACTTGTGTGACAATGCTTGAACTTTGGAAATGAGTGCAATACATGTTTATATGATGATAAAAAATAATTATCTCAAATATTACCCCTTGAAACACACTAGAACTAGTTTTTATACAATGTGTGGAACTTAAGATGCTAAACGACAACATTTTCTATATGAGCAAGAAAAGTGCAAAAAACACTTGCAATATTGGAATGATGGTGAAAGTGACACATGCTAGAGTGAAGATAACATGAAATAGATACTAGCTAAAGTGAAAGTAAGAAAAATAGACAATTGAAAACATGAAAATGACACTTGCGAAAGCGAAGGTGTGCAAAACCAACAGTTTGAAAAACGCACCAAAATAGAAGTACAAATGCAGTGAAAAGTGAGAGATTGTCAATGACAGTGCGCATTGATTGTCGAAATGGGTTGAACATTACACAGACACTCTCTTTATGGATTGTGCTATGATTTTTCAAGATTTCATAAAATAATGCACTCATGAGCTTGTTGTGAACTGAGCGTATGCAAGCAAATGACTTCGATTGATCAAGAAGTGACCATAGAATGATCGATTGCAAGATCCATAGTAGGCTCCAAAATCCAAGTGTAGGTAAAATTTTGGAGAGTGTTTGTCGCAATGACAATATTTTGATAGCCAAAGTAGGAGTTAAAAGTGAGAAAATGTGGCAATATCTACAAGGAGCAATAATATCCCTACTGCCAATGTGCATGAAATAATAAGACATTATTTGTTAAACATATATTTAACAACATTAAGCTTTCATAACATTCATAATTATATATAACATTTAATGGTTCTTTTAATCCTAAATTATGATCCCTACCTTTGAAAACCTGGCAAGTTTCTTCTTTCAATTCTCACACGAAAGTTATGAGAATTGTTTTAAAAGAACAAGTTTTTTAAAGACATACAAAGTGTAGTGTAGATTCATGCTTGAAAAAAAAGGAGTGTACTATTTCATATAACTATAATGCGCCATGGAAGACTCATGTGATTAATAAATATTAAATTCATAAATAATAAATACAAAAGAAATAAATTAGCATGCATGTATGAATGATATGCTAGAAATGTTTACAGTGTTAAGTTTCTTAGATTGTGGGAATATAATGTCAATTAAATTCATCTATTTGTTTCTCAACATATGTAATCATGAAATATATTGAAAAATATGGTTCAAAAGTAAAAAATCATTCTTTATTTTAAACTTTGTCAATATTTGATGAAAATAATTGAAAACATAAAAGACATTGGATATCTATCTTTGCACATGCATAAAAAAGGTTCCTTGTAGAAACATATAGATTTTTAAATCCTGTTACCCATTCTTGTGCAGTACTTGAATGTTGTGCTAAAATTTCCATGTACATTCTCTTGAAAAAACACTCAAATCATTTGTTTCCCTCTTCACCACAAATGATAACGATGTACATTCATTGTTGATAAGACCTTGAAGCATCTTCCTTGTTATCTAAATCCACTAAAACCTATATCTCTTGATTTCTTTCTTCATTTAAGAAATATATTACTACTATTGTTTTATGGTAATTTTAGTTACAAATTTTAAAACGTTAAATGTTATGGTTCTTCTAATGAAGAATTTTTTTTCCAACTAATTTGTTTTTGTATAGTAAGCTTTTAAATATTAACATACTTAAAAATTAGTTGAATAGGTTCCTTGTATCATGGAGTGTGTATTTATGTATTATATGGTTTTTCAGTCACAATTTATCTTATACTCAACTAAATCTGTGTGAATTTATAGATATAGATTTTGTTTTATCACATGAAATAAATTTGGCCCTTCAATTTGGTAATCACTAGCTTGATTTTTCAAGAATCTCCCATTCTCTCAAATTCAAAAGATTCGCCACATCATTAAGTTATTTAAGTAATAATTCCCTTTGAAATATGTACATTTAGAAGTTTCCTATATAAGAATTTAAACTTAATTTCTATTAATAGATTCAGTTCAACAACCTTTCAAATTATTATACAAATGAGTATATTTAAATAATTGACATTGTATTTAAATAATCATAATATTTGGTATATGATATTTATGAACAAAAATATAATACTTTCCTTTTTATAGTAGGGATAACTTTTAGTTTGGGATTTTTATAGTCTTTTGAAAAAAAAAATTGTTTGTAAGAATAAGTAAATTTGAAAAAGGTCTTGAAGTGCTTCACTTTGTTGTAGAACTCACTTTTAGTTTATAATTTATATAGTCTCTTGAAGAAACAAAAAATTGTTGCTAAGAATATTTTTTTTTGAAAAAGGTCAAATGATTCACTTAGTAAATGGAGACAATGCGTTTATGATCTATCAAATTTTTTTTTTTTAAAAATGGCAATATTGTATTTTATTAACCATTTATAGAAATATATTTAACCACACATTATAACTATATAATACATATTTCACACCTACAATTCAAACACTTTGTATATGCACTAGATTCACCTTGCACACACTATCACTACTAACCAATTTTTTATACTAACCATTACAGTTAGAGTAATTGAGTCTTATATTTAACTTCAGAATTTTGCACACAAACATATCCTTACATAGTATAATTAGGATAGATGTAATGGGCCCATCATCCAAACATCATTTCTTTTCTTGCAAGGAATAAACATTATGTAGTGTAATTAGGGGAATTGTATTAAAGGATCATGAAACACATATCCACATACTTTCAATTCAAAAAGATTGTATGTGCACTAGATTTGACTTGCACACACCATTGCTACTCACGAATTTGGTTTACTAAGGTCATTACACATAGAGTAATTGCTTATATTTTACTTTGAAAATTTTCACACAAATATATGCTCACATAGTATAATTAGGAAGGAAGTAAGTGGACTATCATCCACACATCATTTATTTTCTTGCAAGGAATAAACATCACATATTTTAATTAAGGGAATTGTAAAGGAACACCACATATCCACATCAATTCACACTTTATATGCTCACAATTTCAGTTGCACACACATTCACCTCACACACTAAGATCACTTAAACTTTGTATAAAAGGGTATCCTCTTTCTGGAATCTCTGTACCTAATTTATTTGATCTTATATTTTGTTGCACACCCTAAGTGAAGAAAAGCGTTTATAAAAACAATATTAACCTGAAAAAACTAAATTCCCCACAGGGGCCATAAGATAATTTATAGTTTAGGATAGGACCATGGAAATAGGAAGCACATAATCCGTCATGGTTATTTTTCATATTGAAACATAGGAATTTGTGTTTTAGGGAGCATAAAATCCTACATCATCTAGTGAAAAATCTGATACATGGAGAGGATCATGTGAAGGGGGGTAAGGATTAGGTGGGAGATTATCACAGACCTTCATGTTGTATCTCGACACATGGTAGGAGTTCTCGGTCCAAAAATAACAACTAGAAGATGAGATTCATCTGTTCCTGTTGGACCCAGGTAACCTAGTGGCAAAATATTAGGGCATCTTTCCCTATAGGTTGAGGTGTGAGAATAGTTAGACCTGAGGTGATCTTGGCCAGGCTACTGGAAGCATCGCCAAATCTTTTGGGACGTATCCCTAATATGTTTGGAAACTATAACCCTCTCCATACCCTGGTTAGTTTTTTGGCTATTGGAAGTGTTGCCGGTGACTTTTATGACGTGTCCCCAATACCCTATTCTAAAATCTTCATAAGCCCTAATTGCTACTTGAGCAAAAGGGCGTTAGGTATTTTTAGGATTTTTTCTTATACAAAAAACCTTAGATAAACCTTCTTTGTTGATTTGTTCACACATTTGAATTAAAGGGAAAATTGACCATTTACGTTTTTCTTAGTATTATGTATGTGATTCATTTAGTTTCCTTAAGAAAATGTTTGTGTTCAAGTGTGATTACAAATGGAACAACTTTAGGTGTTGTCGATTTATTTCCTTCTTTCCAACTGATTTATTTCTCAGAATATAATGCTTGTCATTAGTTACATGTTTCATAGGGATTAAATCAACTTCAGGTGCCTCTTATATACAATTCACATTATCATGAAAATTCTCCTACCTTTCATACATGCTAAATATTTTACCTTTCATCATATTCTATCGAATCACCCATTTTGTTGACACAAGGATTGATACTTTTACTAACTTGTGCTCTTATTCAACCCATGTTTCCCTGGGCTCAAAACCATTTTATTTTCATGTTTCAACTTATAACCCTTGGTTAATGTGACTAGAACCCTATGGTTTCCAAATTGATTTTTATTGAGTGAAGAGGAATGAATTTACCTTTCCTCATATTCTAAATCACCTTTTTTTTACAAAAGGACATACACTTTTACTGGTGTGATCTTCTTCGACCCATCTTTCCTTGAGCTTGAAAACCTTTTATTTCCATGTTTCAACTTATAACCCTTGGTCCATTTCAATGTTTGCTACCTAGTTGCCAACTCTCAACTTGTTTTTCATTTAACTTTTCCCAAGGGTTTTTGACTACAACCCTAGGGTACTAAAATTGATTTTTATCGATTGAGGATGAATGCTTTTATATTTTATCATATTATACATCACCCTTGTTGCCGACATATGGACCGATAACTTTACTAGTGCGCTCTTATTTGACCCATATTTCCCTGAGCCTCAAACCCTTTTATTTCCATGTTTCAACTTGTAACCCTTGGTCCATGTCAAATTTTGCTACCTAGTTGCCAACTGTCAACTTATTTTTCGTTTAAATTTTCCCTAGGGTTTGTGACTAGAACCTTATGGTTTCCAAATTAGATTTTGTTGAGTGATGAGGAATGATTTTACCTTTCATCATATTATGAATCTTGTTTTTTGTTGACACATGGATCAATACCTTTACTGGTGGCTCTTCTTCAACCCATCTTTCCCTGAGCTTGAAACCTTTTTATTTCCATGTTTCAACTTATAACCCTTCATCCATGTCAACTTCTGCTATCTAGTTGCTAACTGTCAACTTGTTTTTGATTTAACTTTTCCCTAGGGTTTGTGACTAGAATCATAGGGTTTCCAAATTGATTTTTTTTGAGTGAGAAGGAATGATTTTACGTTTCATCATATTCTGAATCGGTTTTTTTGTTGACATAGGGACCGATACCTTTATTGGTGGCTCTTCTTCGACCCATCTTTCCCTGAGCTCAAAATACTTTTATTTCCATGTTTCAACTTATAACCCTCAGTTAATGTCAACTTCTGCTACTAGTTGATAATTGTCAACTTATTTTTCATTTAACCTTTCCCTAGGGTTTGTGACTAGAACCTTAGGGTTTCCAAATTGATTTTTGTTGAGTTATGAGGAATTGTTTTACCTTTCATCATATTCTGAATCATCTTTTTTGACCCATATTTCCCTAAGCTCAAAACCCTTTTATTTTCATGTTTAAACGTATAACCCTTGGTACATGTCAACTTTTTATACGTAGTTTCCTACTATCAAATTATATCATGACCTTCCATCTATGGTGATTTCTTGAATAAACATGTGTATATTTATTATTCACTTGCCATATGATGATGATTCACTTTACATACAAGTATATTTTGTATTCCACTATGAAAGGATGGAAATTGAACAACCGCATGAGTGAGAAGATGTGTCCCATCAAGATGATCAACCAAATGATGATTAAGATGTGCCCTATGGACATGATGAATTAGTAGAGGAACATGTGCCCTATGAAGCTACTCAATTGTCACTAGGGGAACAACATGTGCCATGTCAATCTAATCAACCAATGGAGGAAGATGATTTTCCCTATCAAGTTGATGAACCACTAGAAGAACAAATTATTTCCTCTCAAGTTGACAGGATAACAAAGAGTTGTAGTGGTTTGGAAAAAGGTGGACCGTTTGCAAAAAAATTGGATGCAAGCATAATAAGGACCTTAGGGATCCTATCTGTGCTCTCACTATTAGAGACCATGTCAATAACATCATTGACAACATTGTGAGAAACATTTAATTGTTGCACAAGCTCAAATACTACATGGGGTGATCAAAGATAAGTAACTAAAACGTGGCTGTTATGAAACCAGCTCACAAAAAGATAGAAAAGATAGATGAACGCCTTAGAATTCAACCTCTTTGAGGGGGAAACCTCCTTTACATTATAGAAATGAACAATTCTTTGATGATTCAAATAACAAAACCTCCTTTCTATATATATGAGTCTAAGGGGACACAATATAACCAAGCCGACCTAACAATAATAATATAAAGGCACAAAAATAATTATAGTGGGATTCTATGGGGCATAATAATAACAATATGGGGACAATAGGGGACAACAATAAAAATAGTAACGAGGGAATCAATAGTATTATAGGGACCTAACATGCGCCCCTCCTTCAAAAAAGTGTTGTCCTCAATGCTTGAGTAGTTTTGGGTGCTTCTGTATAGAATTCTCATCCTCCCATGTGGAATCTTCAACGAGTAAGTTCTTCCACTTAATGAGATACTCTGGAATTGATCGATTTTGTAGCTGTCAAGTTCTTGTTTCTTTGACTGCTTCAGGTTCCAATATGATTTTTCCTTCCTCATCAAGTTCTGGCAATATTGTTTGAATTAGAATCTTGTCACCTATAACCTTCTTTAAGCATGAAACATGGAAAGTTGGGTGCACTTGGGAAGCTGTAGGAAGTTCCAATTTGTATGCAATAGTACCTATCTTTTGCAACACCTTGTCCAGACCATAATAATTTGGAGATAATTTATTATCCTTCTTAGCTTGCTTGAGGGAAATTTGTTTATATGGTTGTAGCTATAGGAATACCAATCACCTACATCAAAATTTCTTTCGTTGTAATGTTGATCTACCTGTTGTTTCATTCTATTCTATGCCAAGGTATGGTTATCCTTTAAGAGTTGGAGAAATTGTTGATGATGCTTGATATGATCTTCCACTGTTTGAACCTTATAATTTTCTCTTAAATATGATGTGATGGATGGTGGATGATATCCATAAAGTGCCATAAATGGGGTCATTTTTGTTGCAGTATGGAAGGAAGTGTTATACCACCATTCAGCCAGAGGCAACCATTTGACCCATTGTGTCTGTTATCATATATAAAGCAATGAAGATATCCTTCCAAAAGTTTGTTTACTATCTCAGTTTGCCCATCAGATTGAGGATGATAAGATGAGCTATGAGCTAACTGAGCCCCAAGACAAGAAAATGATTTTGTCCAAAAATTTCCAGTGAAAATGGGATCTCTGTCGCTTACAATAATCTTTGGATTTCCATGTAGCTTTTGAATTGTTTCCATAAATGCAGTAGAAATTGTACTTGCTTTAAATGGGTGAGATAATGCACAAAAGTGTGCATACTTGGTAAGTCTGTCAACTACCACCATGATAACACTCTTTCCTTCGGACTTGGTTAAACTTGTGATAAAATCCATTGAAACTTCCTCCCAATGTTGGCTTGGAATGGATAAGGGTTGTTATAGTCCCGGGGTCTTAATTGTTTCAACTTTATTTTGTTGGCAAACCAAACCTTCCACCACAAAATTTTGAATATCTGATTTAAGGCCATCCCAAAGAAAATCTTTTTTAACGTTGTGGTAGGTTTTTAGAAATCCTGAGTGTGCTCCTAAGGGAGAGGTGTGCAATTCCCTAAGAATATTTTGTTTGAGTTGGGAATTATTACATAGGTATAACTAATCCTTGTACCATAAAAAATCATTTTTCCAGTTAAATGTATCAGATGTACTGGGATCTTGTTGTATCTTTTGAATGAGTGCCCACACTTCCTTGTCATTCTTCCATTCATCCCTTTCTTCGTTTATCCAATCTGGTTGGATAATAGAAATGGTGCAAAGAAATGCTTCCACATCTTCATCCTTTCTTGAGAGTGCATCTGCCACAACATTTTGCTTCCATTTTTTGTAGATGATTTCAAAGTCATAGCCCAAAATCTTTGTGACCCATGTTTGTTGTTCTTCTGAAGATAATATTTGTTCCAAAAAGTATTTAAGACTATCATGATCTGTTTTTACTTTGAAGTGTCTTCGCATTAGGTAGGGTCACCATTTCTTAAGTGCATGTAGTATTGCCAACATTTCCTTCATATAAATAGCTTTGTGGAAATACTTTCCTTTGATTGGACGACTTTTGAAAGCAATGGGTCTTTGTTCTTGCATTAAAACAACACCAATTCCATTTCCGTTAGGTCCCTATAATACTAGTGATTACCCCATTACTATTGTATTTGTATCCCTTATTAATACTATTGTGCCCCTATTGTCCCCATATTCTTATTACTGTGCCCCATAGAATCCCTCTATTGTTATTTTTGTGGCTTTATATTATTATTGTTAGGTTGGTTGGGTTATATTGTGACTCTTTAGAATCCTATATATAGAAAGGAGGTTTTGTCATTTGAATCATCCAAGAATTGTTCATTTATGTAATTTAAAGGATGTTTCCCCCTCGAAGAGGCTGAATTCTAAGGCGTTGATCTATCTTTTCTATTTTCCTTTAAGCTGGTTCCATAACATTTGGTATCAGAGCTTTGGATTCTAGGGTTTCACTGCTCTAAATAGGTCATCATGGAATTTTCGTTATAATTTTTTTCCTGAAATGTTTCAGAAGATAAAAACAGAACCCATTTGAGAAGAAATTTCACTGAACCTCGGATCCAAATTTCAAATCTTTTCCCACTATATTTACGAAGATATGATTTGAGGAAGTTGGTCTTTTTGCAAAGTCCTGAATTACATTCCAAACAGTTGACCTCGGGAAAATCGTCATAACTTTCTCTTTGAGCATCGGATTGAAATTTCGTAAGAAGGTATAGAAAGAGGACGGACTGTCGTTTCTTATATGTAATTTTTAGAGCCAAAGGTCGAAAAAATGACTCGTGGCATGTCGTACAAGTTCGCTCTATTGAACTAGTCTATAATCAGGTCACTATGGAAGATTTGGCATAACTCATCCCTGGAGAATCCAGTTTGGATCAAACTAGTGGCATTGGAAATAGGACATAGGGGGCTAATGTAGATCACAATTTCAGAACTGGATGATTCGAAATTATAGAGATACATCAGATTCAATATCAAGCTCCTACAAAGTGAAAAAAGGTGTGTAGTTTTTTTAAATTTTTGCATAAGCTTGGTTTGAAAAATTAGTTTGAAGGAATTCAAAAGGCATAGTAAAGCATTGTTATCGGTAATTGATGCCCCAAGGAAAGAAAATGCAAACACCTAGTAAGCAACCTGAAAGCTCTAGCATGACTCATGAAGAAGAGGAAGAAATGCAACATGATATATCAAAATTATGAGACCAAGTGCAACAAGTGTCACTTGCACAAAAAGTAACAAAATCTAAGATGGATGGTTTAAAGAAAGATGTAGAATCTAATATGGATGGTTTAAAGAAAGGCGTAGAAGCTAAGATGAATGACATGGAAGCTAAGACGCATGATCTGAAAATAGATTTGAAGACTGATTTGAAGACAAGCATGGAAGATTTGAAGACACATTTGAAGAAAGATTTGACAAAGTTTCTACAAGAAATGCTTACTAATGGTGAAAGGGTAGTAAAGGAAACTCATGATGAGAAAAAAAGAAATGTTAATCATGACTTCATAGACTCTAATGTTGGACCAAAGATCCACCATATTCCAAAAATCAATATGAGGAAGTTTGATGGCAAGGATACCGCAACATGGATATTATAGATGGAACGATTTTTCGATCTCAATAATGTGCAAAACACACAAAAGGTACATATTGCAACTTTATATTTGGAATCAAATCAGTTTGTATGGTATCAATGGCTTTAATCTCGTAAAAAAATTATCACTTGGGCAATTTTTACGAAAGAATTGACAACACATTATGAGGATACAAAAAGCAACACTTTTTTTAGCCAATTGAAAGTCTCAAACAAAAGGGTTCAATAATGGAGCACATTGAGGAGTTCCAAAAATTGAACATAAGGGTAAAATATATTCCAGAGGAGCATAGGATTGATGTGTTCCTAGGGACTTTAAAGGATAATATGCAACATGATGTTCGCCTTTGGGAACCTGATTCATTAGAGAAGGAATTCAGGTTAGAAAAAAAAATGGAAAGAAAAATTATGGCAACCAAGAAGCATACCACTCACAACTATAAGGTTGACACCACAACAATTGGAAGCAAAAAGAGCAAAAGGACTTTGTTACAGTTGTGATAGCAAATACACTAAAGGTCATAAGTGTGTTGAGAAGAAATTATTCTACATAGAATGTGAAGAGGAAGAAGAAAAGGAGCAAGAAAGGTCAAAAGAAGAGGATATACTGCACGAACAAAGCCTAGATAAAGAAGAAATGAATCCAACCATATATTGTAATGCATTGGCTAGAATTACCACTCCTCAAACCATCAAGATAGAAGTACAAATCAAGAAGAAAACGGTAATAGTGTTTATTGATTCAGGAAATACCCACAATTTTATTCATTGTAAGATAGCAAAAGAATTGAATTGCTTCCTATATCTAGCACTAGAGTGTCAAGTGATGGTTTCAAATGGAGGAACAATAAATTCCTCTGGAAAGTGCATTATATCAAGCTATCCATGGGAGAATATGTATTAACTAGCCCAATTCTTTCCATTCCAATGGGAGGTGTTGATGTTGTACGAGGAGTCCAATGGCTACAATAGCTTTTAATTTTCAAGAAATTTTCATGAATTTTTTTACAGAAGGAAAGGAAGTTGAATTAAGGGGTATTGTAGGGAAATCGGGAAAGATAATCAGCTCTAACAGTATGACAAAGATTCTAAAAAAGGAACAAAGAGGTGTAATTGCACAATTATGTTTGCTAGATGTTTCCACATCGGAACCATATATTTCTCCAGATCTCCAAAAATTCTTGGACAATCATTCCAAGGTATTTGAGACTCCCAAAGGTCTCACACCTATTCGTGATCATGATCATGCTATTCATCTGATTCCAGGAAGTGTTCCTCCAAACATCAAGCCGTCCAGATATCCCTATGCCCAAAAGAGTGAAATTGAGCGTATGGTTGCAGAAATTCTAGAGGTTGGTATAATTCAACCTAGTCAAAGTTCTTTCTCTGCTCCAGTAGTATTGGTACACAAGAAGGATGGATCATGGTGCATGTGTCCAGATTATAGGGAGCTCAACAAGCTCACTATTAAAGATACGTTTTCCATTCCTGTAATTGGTGAATTATTGGATGAATTGCATGGATCAATTTACTTCACCAAGTTGGATCTTCATTCAGGATATCATCAAATCAGAATGAAGACTGAAGACATTTCAAAAACAATATTTAGAAATCATGAGGGTCATTATGAATTTTTGGTCATGCCTTTTGGCCTTACCAATGCACCTTCTACATTTCAAGGTTTGATGAATTCCATTTTCAGACCCTTCCTTAGAAAATTTGTGTTAGTATTTTTTGATGATATACTAATGTACAACAAGTCTTGGAAGGATCATGTTGAACATGTTGACAGGGTGCTACAACTATTGGAGGAGAAACAATTATATGCAAAAAGATCCAAATGTTTCTTTGGAGTACAAGAGGTAGAATATCTGGGTCATATTGTATCTCATGAAAGAGTTAAGGTATACCCTAGCAAAATTAAAGGCATTAAGTAATGGAAAATCCCCATATCCATAAGCATCTGCGAGGATTTCTCAAGTTGACAGGGTGTTATTGCAAGTTTGTTGAGAATTATGGGAGAACAGAAGCACCTCTAACAACATTATTGAAGAAAGATGCATTTTCATGGACTCCAAAAGCAACAAAGGCCTTCGAACATCTTAAAGAGGCAATGTGCCAAGCACTGGTCTTAGCTACACCGGACTTCACAAAAACCTTTATTGTGGAATGCGATGCTTTAGGAAATGGAATTGGTGTTGTTTTAATGCATGATGAAAGACCCATTTCTTTCAAAAGTTGTCCAATTAAGGGAAATTTTTTACACAAAGCTATTTATGAGAAGGAAATGTTGGCAATACTACATGCACTTAAGAAATGGTGACCCTACCTAATGGGAAGACACTTCAATGTAAAAATGGATCATTATAGCCTTAAATACATTTTAGAAAAAATATTATCCTCCGAAGAGCAACAAAAGTGGGTCACAAATATGTTGGGTTATGACGTTGAAACCATCTACAAAAATGGGAAGCAAAATGTGGTGGCAGATGCACTCTCAAGAAAGGATGAGGATGTGGAAGAATTGTTGTGTGCCATTTCTATTATCCAACCAGATTGGATAAATGAAGCAATGGAGGAATGGAAGAATGATGAAGAAGTGTGGGCACTTATTCCAGAGTTACAACAAGATTCCAGCACATCTGATACATTTAGCTGGAAAAATGATTTGTTATGGTACAAAGATCACTTATACCTCTGTAAGAATTCCCAACTCAAACAAAAGATTATTATGGAATTGCACACTTCTCCCTTAGGAGGGCACTGAGGATTTTTAAAAACTTACCACAGGGTTAAGAAGGAAATTTTTTGGGATGGCTTTAAATCAGATATTCAAAAGTTTGTGGTGGAATGTTTGGTTTACCAACAAAATAAAGTTGAAACAATTAAGACCCCGGGTCTATTACAACCTTTATCCATGCCAAGCCAATGTTGGGAGGAGGTTTCAATGGATTTTATCACAGGTTTACCCAAGTCCGAGGGAAAGAGTGTCATCATGGTGGTAGTTGAGAGACTTACCAAGTATGCACACTTTTTTGCATTATCACATCCATTTAAAGCCAGTACAGTTTCTACTGCATTTATGGAAACAATTGAAAAGCTACATGGAAACCCAAAGATTATTGTAAGTGACAGAGATGTAGGAATTTACAGGGAAAGTTCCTCAGAAAGAATACCAAGAGGACACCGCTCACAACCAGATCTCAAATCAATACACCAGTATTTTTGACGTGGTTAAAACCCTCAGAGTGCAAGGAGGGAAACAGTCCACGGCCTGTCCCAACGTGGGTACAGACAATTTATTAATCAAAGAATGAAAATTTACATAAGCTTCTCTCATGCACGGATTACCCGAACAATGACCCTCCATGCGCTTTAAATAGAACTCATGGACCAATCGGGTGTCAAGCCACGGATCAAGTGTCGGTAATACCGAGGTGAGAGTGAACCGTTGGATCACTACATATCGTGACCGTCGGATTGTAAGTTACAAAATGTACAACGGTAAAGAAACACACTTTACCTAACTCTAACCTAACTCTATACTAGACCAAGTTGAACTTAACTATATCCTATGTGTCGGAATATCCTAACATCCCCCCTTAAGAACAACTTGGGATAGGATTGAAGGATTTACAAATATGACACAATAGGAGAAGGAAGGAGGCACTAGAGCCTATCCCCCCTTAGTGACAACTTCCTGAACTCCAAGCATATATCGAAGTTTAGTGAACTTCGCCTCTGTGAGAGCCTTTGTGAAGATGTCTGCAACCTGATCATCTGTTGGACAATATTGCACTTCAAGAACATGGTCATGAATGAGCTTTCTGATGAAGTGCATGTGTAGTTCAATGTGTTTGCTGCGCTGATGCTGGACTGGATCTTTGCATAGCTGAATGGCACTTTGATTATCACACCAAAGTGTGGTTGGATGCTGCTGCTCAAAGCCAAACTCTGATAGGATCTGACGAAGCCACAAGGCTTCCTTACTAGCTTCCACGGCACCACGATACTCTGCTTCTGCTGATGAAAGAGAAATGGCAGCCTGTTTCTTACAAGCCCATGTAATAGGTCCTGAACCAAGAGTGAAGACATAACCGGCAGTAGACTTCCGATCATCAAGGTCACCAGCCCAATCAGAATCAGTGAAACCAACTAACAGAGGAGCTGCTTTGGCACTGTAATGAATCCCAAACTGTACTGTACCTCGAACATAACGAAGTATTCTTTTAGCTGCTTTCCAATGACTTTCACGGGGGTTTTGCATAAAACGAGCAACAAGGCCAACAGCAAAGGAAAGATCAGGACGAGTATGGGTTAAATACAAGAGTTTTCCGACAAGTTGACGGTATAAGGTAGCATCAACTTCAGGAGAAGTACAAGAGACTGAAAGTTTGACTCCAGACTGAAAGGGAGAAGTGGCTGGCTTACAGTCTTCCATGTGAAAATGACGAAGAATATCACAAGCATACTTGGACTGGGAAAGGAAAATACCCTCTTGGGATTGCAAGACTTGAAGACCGAGAAAATAGTGTAAGTGTCCTAAGTCTGTCATTTCAAATTTCTTTTTAAGGCTGGACTTCACATGGTTTATAAGGTTGGGATCACTACCAGTAAGAATAAGATCATCAACATAAAGAACAAGGATGATGAGAGAGTTGCCCACTTTCTTGGTGTAGACAGTATTGTCAGAATGACACCTAGAAAAGCCAGATTCTAAAAGAAAGCTATCCATTTTGGCATACCAAGCTCGAGGAGCTTGCTTGAGGCCATAAAGGGATTTCTTAAGTCGACAAACGAGGCTGGAGTCTGTTTGTATGAAGCCAATGGGTTGTTCCATATAGATTTCTTCCTGCAAGTCACCATGCAAGAAGGCAGATTTAACATCCATTTGATGGACTTCCCATTTTAAAGAGGCAGCAAGGGAAAGAACAAGGCGGATAGAGTTCATTTTGGCAACTGGAGAGAAGGTTTCAGTGTAGTCAATGCCTTCAACCTGTGAAAAGCCCTTAGCAACTAGACGAGCTTTATGTTTATCAACTTTCCCATCTGGTCCATACTTGGTTCTGTAAACCCATTTGCATCTAACAAGTTTGCGTCCCTTTGGTAGAGGAACAAGATCCCATGTATCATTTGTCATCAATGAATGATATTCTTCATTCATAGCTGTTTCCCAATGTGGATGGCCTGAAGCTTCTGCAAAAGTGTCAGGATCATGATTTACTGGAGCTTGAGCCAGTAAAGAAGAGGCTCTTTCAAACTGAGAACGTGTACGTCGCTGATCTGTAGGATCACCGGCAAGATCACCTGCTGCATCCCGAGTAGCACGGACCCATCTTGGAAGTTGAGGATCCTGAGAAGGTGGGGAAGGATTATCATCCTCGCTTTCATCATCAGAAGAAGAAATGTTTTCAAAGATAGAAGAGATAGGAAGAGGTGGCACATCCGCCGGACTAGGCTCGCAGGCCGATTTATTTTCATCAAATTTTACATCTCTTCTAATGATAACATTTTTGGACTTAAATGGAATAAGTCTATAGCCTTTTACATCTTCAGAATATCCAACAAAAGTACATTTCTCACTCTTAGGTTCTAAGGCTTTATGCTTTTCATCTGGAATATGGGCCCATGCTTCACTTCCAAACACACGAAAGTGACTTACATCTGGTTTAATGGAACTCCAGGCTTCTTCTGGAGTGATATTCTCTAGAACCTTAGTAGGAGTGCGATTGATTATATAATTTGCACAATTAATTGCTTCGGCCCAAAAACTAAGACTGAGTCCTTTAGATTGCAGCATACAATTAGCCATTTCCTTTAAGGTGCGATTTTTCCTTTCAGCTACACCATTTTGTTGTGGAGTGTATGGAACAGTATGTTGCATTTGAATTCCATTTTCGGTGCAAAAGTTGATGAATGCATTTTTAACATATTCTCCACCATTATCAGTTCTTAGCTTAAGAATTTGATGTCCAGATTGTTTTTCAACGAATGCTTTGAAGGCCAAAAAGGTGGTAAATACTTCGCTCTTGAGTTTTAAGAAGTATACCCAAGTGCGTCTGGAGAAATCATCAATGAAAGTTAAGAAGTACTTGCAGCCAGAGAATGAAGCAACAGGAAGAGGACCACATAAATCACTGTGCACAAGCTGTAAAGGGGCTGAGGCGTGCCAAGAGGCACGTTTGTCAAAACTGTCCCGATGATGTTTTCCGAGTACACATCCGGAACAAACACCATCTTTGCAAGATACCATAGGAAGACCTGTCACCATGTTTTCTTTACATAGATGCTGAAGGGAGCGATAGTTTAAGTGACCATACCGCTCATGCCAAAGTTTGCTCACTTCATCATTATGAGCAACAAATACTGAGGGAAGATGGGATGACCCAAAGTTGTGAAACTTATACAACCTTTTGGAATCATCAGCAAGACCAGTAGCTAGAATCTGTTTAGGATCTTTTAGATCCTTGATTACAACATCATGAGGTGAAAATTCAACAATTTTACCTTCACCTGAATGAGTTATCTGATAGACAGATAGAAGGTTGCAGGATAAGTTTGGAACACATAATACATCATTGAACTGACCATTGTCTAGATGAACAGTTCCAGTCCCTACAACATTAAGAGATCTATCATCACCAACATATATATTTTTGGTGTTACAATCATTTAAAGAAGAAAACATGGCTTGGTTTTTGGCCATGTGACAAGAGGCTCCAGAATCAATGAGCCACTCATGAGAATGAGAAGAAGAAGAAGATACATTTAATGCATAACCAGACTGAGATGATTGACGATGACATGCAGAAAATGCCGTTCCGGAAGTTGAAGTTGAAGTAGGCTCCAGATGGATGTTATGTTTCTTCATTGCGGCTTCCAAGGCTTCCATCTTCTTAAAGCATTTAGATTCTAAGTGGCCATCTCGATTACAAAAGTTACAATGTCTGTCAGTCTTCTTCCATTTGTTTTTATTGGTCTTGTCATATTGCTGAAATGATCTTTCATCTTGAGGCTGAGTTGGTTTAGGACCATTCCTTTGAGGATAAGACTTCTTAGGATTCTTTGAATTTGGTTGCTGCTGGGCGGCTAACGCTTTCGAGGAAGAGTTTCCAAGATTAAGAAGACCAAGGTGTAAGAGTTTTTCTTGTTCTCTTATTAAGGAATCACAAAAGGAGTCAAAGGAAGGGGGCTTGTAGTCTTTGCCTTGACAAATGAAAGCTTCCCTGGTAGAATGGAAAGTGGAAACAAATACAGAGTAGGCTGGTCCCAACTTAGTAAGGATGGAATAAATAAGGTTACCATCTTCTTTCTTAACTTTAACACCTTCCAAGAGATATCTAAGGGTCTTGAATTTGGACAAGAAATCTTCAATGCAAGAAAAATTATTAGGATCCAAAGTAAGCAACTCATTCTCAAGTTGATGGGCTCTAATTTCATTTTTAATCCCAAAAACTTTAGCAAGTTTTTCTAATGCTTCATGAGGAGTTTCAATTTCTGCAATGTGGAATCTAAGATCAGGAGAAACAGACATTCCTATCAAACCACGTGCTTGATCTTGTCGATTTTCCCATTTTTCGGCCTTGTCTTCATCTTTGGGTTTCTTCTCTTGGTCTGTGGCTATTCTGAAGAGACCTTTACTTCTAAGTAAATCTCCCATGTAGGCTACCCATTGGAAGTAGTTAGTGCTGTCAAGAATGACTTGGCATGGACTTTCCATTTTTTGAAAAACAACTGAAGCTGAAGATGCTGAAAGTAAGTGGTCCAATGGATAGATCTCGAAAAAATAGGCGGTTTTAAAAAAAACGGCTCTGAAAAAGGCTTCCGGATGAAGAAGTTATGGCTTTTTGAAAAAAAAATTGTTGACGTTGCCGGCAAAGTGCGCGAATGTGCGGGAATGAAAAAATCCGCCCCCACAAAATGGAGACTTGAACCCAAGACCTCTACTCTCTTAAAAGGTCTTTGAACCAATTGATCTATACAAAATATTTGAGAGAGAGAGAGAGAGAGAGAGAGAGAGAGAGGGGGGGGGGGGCCTCGATTTGCGTGCTTGCCTTGGGAAGACTCTTTTCCCCTACAAAACACAAAACACAAAACCCAACACGAATATCCAAAGAAAAACGAACCTTACGGCTCGAAGTTAGCTTTAGCCAAAAAACTAGAAATTTTAAAAAAAATCTCAAAGTTAGCTTTTAGCCGAAAAACTAAATATTTTTCTCAATGTTTCTGATTTTCCGAGATCACACTAAGGTGCAGGGAAAAGAGCATACGCATGAGAAAAATCCTTTCTTTCTGTTTCTGATTTGCCCAGATCGCACAGAGTCGCAGGGCAAAGAGCATACGCAGAAATGAAAGGTATAGATCCAGAAAAAAAAAAGGTTAAATAAACCGAAACCGAAATAAGCAGAGAGAAAATGACAGTAAACTGCAAAAAAAACACTGTATACCTCCCGATCTGAAAAATGACGCAGCTAGGGCTACCGGAAACCTTTTCGCGTGAAACGAAAGGGGTTCCTCACTGAAACAGATGCTCTGAACGCAACAGAGCAGTCCTCTAGGCCCGAAAGCAGTCAGAAACAGCAGATCTAGGAAACGACATCCGCATGCAGTTCTACCGGCTTCAGATTTGGATCACCAACGGACGCGGCCCTCAAATAGCTCTGATACCATGTAGGAATTTACAGGGAAAGTTCCTCAGAAAGAATACCAAGAGGACACCGCTCACAACCAGATCTCAAATCAATACACCAGTATTTTTGACGTGGTTAAAACCCTCAGAGTGCAAGGAGGGAAACAGTCCACGGCCTGTCCCAACGTGGGTACAGACAATTTATTAATCAAAGAATGAAAATTTACATAAGCTTCTCTCATGCACGGATTACCCGAACAATGACCCTCCATGCGCTTTAAATAGAACTCATGGACCAATCGGGTGTCAAGCCACGAATCAAGTGTCGGTAATACCGAGGTGAGAGTGAACCGTCGGATCACTACATATCGTGACCGTCGGATTGTAAGTTACAAAATGTACAACGGTAAAGAAACACACTTTACCTAACTCTAACCTAACTCTATACTAGACCAAGTTGAACTTAACTATATCCTATGTGTCGGAATATCCTAACAAGAGATTCCATTTTCACTGGATTTTTTGGACAAAATTATTTTCTTCACTTGGTACTCAGTTAGCTCATAGCTCATCTTATCATCCTCAATCTAATGGGAAAACTGAGATAGTAAACAAATGTTTGGAAGGATATGTTCGTTGCTTTGTATTTGATAAACAGACACAATGAGTCAAATGGTTGCCTCTGGCTGAATGGTGGTATAACACTTCCTTCCATACAGCAACAAAAATGACCCCATTTATGGCACTTTATGGATATCATCCACCATCCATCACATCATATTTAAGAGAACATTCTAAAGTTCAAGCGGTGGAACATCACATCAAACATCAACAATAATTCCTCCAACTCTTAAAGGATAACCTCGTGTTGGCACCGAATAGAATGAAACAATAGGTAGATCAACATCACAATGAAAGAAGTTTTGATGTAGGTGATTGGGTATTCATACGGCTACAACCATATAAACAAATGTCCCTCAAGCAAGCTAAAAAGGATAATAAATTATCACCAAAGTATTATGATCCGTACAAGGTGTTGGAAAATATTGGTTCTATGGCATACAAATTGGAGCTTCCTGCAGCTTCTAGAGTGCACCTAATTTTCCATGTTTCATGTTTAAAGAAGGTTATAGGCGACAAGCTCCCAGTTCAAACAATATTTCCAGAACTTGACGAGGAAGGAAAAATTATATTGGAACCGGAAGCAGTCACAAAAACAAGAACTCGACAGCGACGAAATCGATCAATTTCAGAGTATCTCATCAAGTGGAAGAACTTATCCGCTGAAGATTCCACATGGGAGGATGAGAATTTTATACAGAAGGATCTAAAACTACTCAAGCGTTGAGGAAAACACTTTTTGGAAGGAGAGGGGCATGTTAGGTCCCTATAATGCTAGTGATTACCCCATTACTATTGTAGTTGTATCCCTTATTAATATTATTGTGCCCCTATTGTCCCCATATTGTTATTACTATGCCCCATAGAATCCCTCTATTGTTATTTTTGTGGCTTTATATCATAACTATTAGGTCGGTTGGGTTATATTGTGACTCCTTAGACTCCTATATATAGAAAGGAGGTTTTTTCATTTGAGTCATCCAAGAATTGTTCATTTAAGTAATATAAAGGAGGTTGCCCCCTCGAAGAGGCTGAATTCTAAGGTGTTGATCTATCTTTTCTATCTTCTTGTGAGCTAGTTCCATAACAATTTCTTGAGGAATTGCATTCCACAATAAAGGTTTTTGTGAAGTCTGATGTAGCTAAGATTGGTGCTTGGCACATTGCCTCTTTAAGATGTTCAAAGGCCTTCGTTGCTTCTGGAGTCCATGAGATTGCATCTTTCTTCAATAATGTTGTTAGAGGTGCTTCTATTCTCTCATAATTCTTAACAAACTTGAAAAATACCCTATCAACTCGAGAAATCCACGTAGATGCTTTATGGATGTGGGGATTTTCCATTACTTAATGGTTTTAATTTTGCTAGGGTCTACCTTAACACCTTCATGAGATACAATATGACCCAGACATTCCACCTCTTGTACTCCAAAGAAACATTTGGACATTTTTTCATATAATTGTTTCTCCTCCAATAGTTTGAGCACCATGTCAACATGTTGGACATGATCCTTCCAAGACTTGTTTTAGATTAGTATATCATCAAAAAATACTAACACAAATTTTCTAAGGAAGGGTTTGAAAATGGAATTCATCAAACCTTGAAATGTAGAAGGTGCCTTAGTAAGGCCAAAAGGCATGACCAAAAATTCATAATGACCCTCATGAATTCTAAATGATGTTTTTGGAATGTCTTCAGTCTTCATTCTGATTTAGTGATATCCTGAGCGAAGATCCATCTTGGCGAAGTAAATTGATCCATGCAATTCATCTAATAATTCATCAATGATAGGAATGGGAAATTAATCTTTAATAGTGAGCTTGTTTAGCTCCCTATAATTTGGACACATGCGCCATGATCCATCCTTGTGAACCAATACTACTAGAGCAGAGAAAGAACTTTGACTAGGTTGAATTATACCAGCCTCTAACATTTTTGCAACCATACATTCAATTTCACTCTTTTGGACATAGGGATATCTGTAAGGTATTATGTTTCGAGGAACACTTCCTGGAATCAAATTGATACAATGATCATGATCACGAATAGGTGGGAGGCCTTTGGGGGTATCAAATACCTTGGAGTGATTGTCCAAGACATTTTGGAGATTTGGAGAAATAGATGATTTTGAAGTAGGAACCTCTAGTGAACATAATTGTGCAATTATGCCTCGTTGTTCTTTCTTTAGAAGCTTTGTCATTCCATTAGAGTTGATTATATTTCCTGGTTTCCCTGTGATACCCCTTAATTCAATTTCCTTTCCTTCTAAAGTGAATTTCATGAAAATTTCTTGAAAATTAAAAGATATTGTACCCAGGGATTGTAGCCATTGGACTCCTAGTACAACATCAAAACCACCCATTGGAATGGAAAGAATTGGGCTATTCAATACATATTATCCCATGGATAGCTTCATATTATGGAACTTTCATGAGCAATTTGTGGTTCCTCCACTTGCAATCATCGCTTGACACTCTAGTGTTGGATATAGGAAGCAATTCAATTCGTTGGCTATCTTATAATGAATACAATTATGGGTACTTCCCTAATCAATCAACACTATTACCTTTATCTTCTTGATATGCCCTTCTATATTGATAGTTTAAGGAGTGGTAATTCCAGCCAATGCATTACAAGATATGGTCGAATTCATTTCTTCTTTTTCTAGGGTTTTTACCTAGTGTATATCCTCTTCTTTTGACATTTCTTGTCCTTTTCTTCCTCCTCTTCACAATCTATGTAAAATAATTTTTTCTTGACACACTTATGACCTTTAGTGTATTTTCTATCACAACTATAACAAAGCCCTTTTTCTCTTTTTTCTTCCAATTTTTGTGGTGTCAACCTTGTGGGTTGTGGATGGCTAGGGGCAGAAACATTTCCATCTTGATGATTGTGAGTGGTAGGCTTCCTTGTTGCCATAATTTTTCTTTCCATTTTTCTTGCCAACCTGAATGCCTTATAAAATGAATGTGGTTCCCAAAGGCGAACCTCATGTTGGATGTTATCTTTTAAAGTCGCTATGAACATATCAATCCTATGCTCCTCTGGAATATATTTTACCCTTATATTTCATTTTTGGAAGTCCTCAATGTGCTCCATCATTGAACCCTTTTGTTTGAGATTCATCAATTGGCTAAAAAAAGTGTTTCTTTTTGTACCCCCATAATGTGCTATCATTTCATCCGTAAAAAAAGCCCAAGTGACAATTTTTTTATGAGAGAAAAGCCATTGATACCATACAAACTGATTTGGTTCCAAATATTGAGTTGCAATGCGTACCTTTTGAGTGTTTTGTACATATGGAGATTGAGAAATTGACTCCATTTGCAGTATCCATGTTCCGAGATCCTTGCCATCAAAATTCCTCATATCGATATTTGGAACATGGTGGTTCTTTGGTCCAATGTTAGAGTCTACAAAATCATGATTAACATTTATGTTGTTCTCATCATGATTTTCCTTTACTACCCTTTCGCCATTAGTAAGCATTTCTTGTAGAAACTTTGTCAAATCTATCTTCAAATCTTCCATGCCTGTCTTAAAATCTGTCTTCAAATCATCCATCTTAATTTCCATGCCATCCATATTAGCTTCCAAATCATTCATATTAGCTACTACATCTTTCTTTAAACCATCCATATTATTTTCTGTTACCGTTTGTGTGAGTGAAATTTGTTGCACTTGGTTTCGTAATATTGATATATCATGTTGCATTTCTTCCTCTTCTTCATGAGTCATGATAGAGCTTTCAGGTTGCTCACTAGGTGTTTCCATTTTCTTTCTTCAGGGCATTAATTACCGATAATAATGCTTCACTATGCCCTTTGAATTTCTTCAAACTAATATTTCAAACCAATCTTATGCAAAAATTTTAAAAAATACACACCTTTTTCTCACTTTGTAGGAGATCAATATTGAATTTGATGTACCTCTGTAGTTTTCGATCTCCCAGTTCTAAAATCATGACTCGTAGTAGCCCTCTACGTCCTCTTTCCAATTCCACCAGTCTGATCAAACTTGGATTCTCTAAGGAAGAGTTATACCAAACCTCCCACGGTGACTTGATTATATACATTTTCAGAAGAACGAACTTGTATGAAGCTCCACGTGTCATTGTTTTGACCTTTGGATCTAAAAAATATATACAAGACACCACAGTCAATCCTCTTTCTGTAACTTCTTTCGAAATTTCAATCTGATGCTCAGAGAGACAGCTATGACGATTTTCTCATGGTGACCTGTTTGGAATGTAATTCGGGGGTCTGCAAAAACCCTAACTTACTCAGACTATATCTCTGAAAATGTAGCGAGACAGGAGATACAATTCAAAGCCGAGGTTCAGATCGCTTTCTTCTCAAATGGGTTTTTGTTTTAGCTTTTGAAACTTTTTAGAGAAAGAGGTATAGCGAAAATCCCATGATGCCCTGTTTTATCTTAAATTCTAGGGCTTACAAAAGCCCTAACTTCCTCAGATCATATCTCCAAGAATATAGTGATACAAGCTCTGAAATTCGGACCCAAGGTTCAACACAATTTCATCTCAAATGAGTTTTTTTTTGCTTTTGAAATGTCGCAGAAAAAAATTTATAGCGAAAATTCCACGATGACCTATTTGGAGCAGCGAAACCCTAGAATCCAAAGCTTTGATACCAAATGTTATGAAACCAACTCACAAAAAGATAGAAAATATAGATCAACGCATTAAAAATTTAGCCTCTTCGAGGGTGAAACCTCCTTTACATTACACAAATGAACAATTATTGGATGATTCAAATGACAAAACCTCCTTTCTATATATAGGAGTCTAAGGGGACACAATATAACCAAGCCGACCTAACAATAATAATATAAAGACACAAAAATAACAATAGTGGGATTCTATGGGGCATAATAATAACAATATGGGGACAACAGGGTCACAAAAATAACAATAAAGGATACAATGACAATAGTAATGGGGGAATCACTAGTATTATAGGGACCTAACAATGCCAAAAAGCTTTAGGGTGTCTAAGATGCTAAAATAAAGAAGACACATATGAATGTCACTAAAAATATATCAAAGGAATTCGCGATGTTTTGAAAATCAAGAAAACGCAATGTTCAAGCTGTGTGCAGGGAAATATAACTGCTATTGTTGCACCAAGTACATCAAGACAACAAAAGTTGGCAACAATGTCAAAATTGCTCCATGTCTTGAGAAAAACCTTGCATAAGCATATCAAATTCAGGGTTTTGGTGAATGAAAATGATTAATATACTTGTTGAGATCTTATCACCAGGTAACCCTACCAAAGTAGGCTTACAAGAGGAATCAAAGCATTTACGGTAGAGTTTTGGGAGAGAATTCCCATGTTATTCTAGATAGAAATCATGTTGTATGACAGTGGACAGATAAAGGTGAGTATTTGGAACACACTAAGAACATTGTAGAAATGACATAACTTGCATTGTTCAGGGAATTTTAGGAAAGCAATCGCCATGTGAAGATACCTATAATGATGTTTTAGAAATTGAAGCCATGTTTTATTAGGCCCAATACAATCTGTGACACATGTTGTTGTCAATATCATGTTGAATTTTAGCTTTACAACAACATCCCTCCTCCTATAATAAGTGATTTTGTTTCACCAATATTGTGTAGAAGGGAGCCGAAAGAGTTGTATTACAAGAAAATATGTATAGGTAGGAGAAGGTGCATTGAATGTGGTGATTTGGCATTGTTTCATAGGAAATTTCTTATTGATACCGACTAGTCTAGGATGTTTGATATCATCGTCACAAGGAAGCATTATGAGTATGTCATTGGAAATCAACCATCTTCTTCAACGTTGGTGCCTAAGAGGTTCAACTATGTCGAGGACGAGATTCATATTTCATAATTCATGGGGGTGTTTCAAAACTAGATCTATAAATATATCAAACAATCGCATGGGTCCAGGTGGCAAGCATATGAATTTAAGAATTCTCGCGAAGTATTTTATCCAGGCACAATCATATCAGTGGTGAAATTTTCTTAGAATTACACATTTTCTCCTTAGACAAAGATACATAGTGAGTATTATCACTCACACCAAGTGTCCATATTAGTGCATGTTTTGTATAGGCATGCATGATTGAACATTGATGGTAGGGATAACACTAATGAGTCACGTGATATGATTAAGGAGTATCACTTTTACATTAATGATGATTATGAGCACAACACATTATTTGTGAAACATTTCTCTAACCTAATTTATGAATCATTAAAAAAATGGCATATCATTCAAGAAGCATTGGATATGGTCATATGGTTGTGTAGGGTAGTTCAAGTTAGCACACACTTTTTATTGGTTTATCTGACTACACAAGAAGATAAAAATTCAACATACTTGGAGCTACATTGAAATGGGACATGGAAATATTGAGTATGATGGTGCAGGTTCCTGTGTGAAGCGAACACTTAGGAGGTACCAAATGAGTCACCAAGTAGATCGACTCAAATTATCACTAGAGGGGGTTAACTAATGCAGATTTGATTTAGGACATGAAAGTCATGAACATATAAGGCATGTGTGTAGGCTCTTATATAATATTAAACTTGGTGATGTGAATAGATCCATTCCTCAGTATTGTAATATTGTAGAAGGAACAAGGGAATTACACTCAGTGCAAAGCAAAGACATGGGGGAAGTATTTTCCATCAAGACAAGAAAAATCACATGTTTTTAGGAGTTTTTCATTGGTGTTGATGGACGTAGACTTGATCACTATGAAAAACACAAGTACGTGAAAGGATGGAAATATGACCCTCTTAATTCAAAGGGACCTCATCCAATTCCGACATGGTAAGAGATGCACGATGAAGAAGCCATCATTTCACTTGATCATGATCGATTCCCTAATCTTGTAAGGTATGTGGCTCATCTATCATTAACGGTTTCATCTATAAATTGAAATATTTAACATATTTAACTAATACATATTTTGTATTTTAGTTGTAGGTGATGTTTCTCCTGTCACTGCCCCAATAGGAAATGAAGAGAATGTGGCCTACTATTTGATGCGATGCACACGGGTCAAAAGTAGGTTGGTGAGACCATATGAAGATGGAAAATTCACATACAAAATTGGTGACATGGTTGTGATGGGCCATTTTTTTGAAAAGGTTAAAAAACAGACTGATCACATCATTTATAGAGATTTTATGCCTGAATATATATCTTGTCAATACAATAATCTAGTCATAGCATCTCGAATCAATATAATATTAATCAAAACAAAGAAAGTTGAACGAAGGAGATGAAAGATGACAGAATAGGACCATGAACGTATTATGGAGACTTTCATTCCTATGAACCATTGACCAGATGAGTAGATGATGAAAATGGAAAACCCTGAAGCTAAGTCTATAATAGTCAAGTGTAATTTAATTTAGTATAAGAGATCTCAAATGTATGTTTTTTGTACTCTATAAATGTGACACTTGAATATTCTTGTAATTTTGAATAGAGAAATGTTTCCCTTTTATCTAGGATGGATTCATAATGGTGTACATATATGTTATATAAGATTTAGTTTTCTTGAGGTGTTTAAGTTTCTAAAGTACACCGAATTTCAAGGAGGTTCTTTAGAATAAATAGGGATTTAGATTTAGATTTAATTAAAAAATATAATCTTAAATTTTTTAAATGTCATCTGTATAGTATTCATGTTGAGTATGCAAGAAATTTTATAGATTTATATACATGGCATACATATTTGGTTTCTAGAAAATCCATTTCAATATGTAACAACCAAGTTGATATATTATTTTACTTAAAATGGAAATTCAATAATCTAGGTTATGAATAGCATTGAAATTTTTTTATGTTATTAATAATAAATATGTCATGTGTCAGTTTCAAAACATGGAAAGAGTTACACACATGCTTCATATATATATATATATATATATATATATATATATATATATATATATATATATATATATATAGATATATATATGTATATATATATATATATATATATATATATATATATATATATATAGATATATATATGTATATATATATATATATATAGATATGTAGATATATATATATATATATATATATGTATGTATATATATATATATATATATAATATATATATATATATATCTATACATATACATATACACACACACACACACACACAGATATCTATATATATATATATATATATATATATATATATATAATATATATATATATTCTTGTTATGACTATTAGCTCATTTAGATCTCAGTCTATAACAGTCAAGTGTAATCTAATATAATATAAGAGATCTCAAATGTATGATTTTTGCAATCTATAAATGTGATACTTGAACATTCTTGTAATTTTGAATAGAGAAATGTTTCCCTCTTATCTAGGATGGATTCATAATGGTGTACATATATGTTATTAAGATTTAGTTTTCTTGAGGTGTTTAAATTTCTAAAGTACACCAAATTTCAAGGAGGTTCTTTAGAATAAATAGGGATTTAGATTTAGATTTAATTAAAAAATATCATCTTAAATTTTTTAAATGTCATCTGTATAGTGTTCATGTTGAGTATGCAAGAAATTTTATAGATCTATATACTTGGCATACATATTTGGTTTCTAGAAAATCCATTTCAGTATGTAACAACCAAGTTGATATATTATTTTACTTAAAATGGAAATTCAATAATCTAGGTTATGAATAACATTGAAATTGTTTTATGTTATTAATAATAAATATGTCATTTTTCAGTTTCAAAACATGGAAAGAGTTACACACATGCTTCATATTGGAATATATATATATATATATATATATATATATATATATATATATATATATATATATATATATTCCTGTTACGACTGTTAAGCTCGTTTAGATAACCTCAAAATAAATAAAATCGAATAAAACTTATTAGTAGTTTATATCTTGACATCTAAATTAAAATAATTGTAATTTAACATACATTGATTGTGCACTAAAAGACACTTTCTACAAATTCAATATTAAATTGATGTACATAATAAATTTTAGTTAATTTCAGGTATTAAAGAGACTCGCATCCTAGTAGATTGTACTTATTTCCTTAGTCTAAGAAACTATAATTCAAAATTGTTATTTTGTAAATTTTACTTCTTGAATGTTCTTAATTGCATGTCTTAAGTTAAGGAATTGATTGAAACATTTTATAGCCAACTAAATTTTGGAAAGTTCATAAAATTATACAAAATTGTCTAAAAAATTATCATTAATTTTTTTTTTGTATATTGCATTCCAATACATATGAATTATATCATGTGTTATGACTAATCTGTTGTAGATGGCCTCAAAAAGCTTAAAGTTTAATAAAACACTAGTTATTAGTTGAACATTACTAGTTGAAGACATTTTTAAAAATTGAATTTAAAATGTATTTCAATCCTATTTGTATATTTTAATTGAACCATGAATATATATTGCAATTCATTTTAAGTGTCAAAATGGCTTGCATCATAGTATAAGATTGTACTTATTTTCTTAATTAATTTCTTGAGAAGTCGAAATTGTTATCTTGTTAGGTATGTAAGATAATAAAGTATCCCTATGAAAATATATACAAATTACATTGTACAAATGAACATCAAAAAATTGAAAAAATAAGCATCCATAAACTGAAATAATGTTCATGCATCCATAAAATGTCCTTGTATGAAAATTTACAAATTATGTACATCACATGTGAATATGCCCTATGAAATGGGCCTGAAAATATACAAATTATCTATTGTCCACTCTAGAAAGTATTGCTTTTAGAACTCTTATGTGTGTTCCGCTGCACAGAGTGAGTGTCCATAATCCAATATTGCAATATAACACATTCAATTTCAAATTATTTAAAACATTTTTTGTATAAAATAAACAATCCAGAAATAAATGATTTTGAATTGTGCATTTAAATAGTCCTGTAATTGTAACTCAGTCGAGTGAAAATTGAAGTCGGGTGGGATGGGGATCTGATCAATCAAGGTTTGGTGCTCCCCTTCCTGTGGCTCAACGCCTCCATACCCAACATCCCACTCATGTGTCCACATAACTACAACATCGACACCCCTCTGCTTCTAGCCCTATGTACACAATGGAAAAGAAAAATTATAATCATTCTATGAATTAATTAGCATGCAAACATGTAACTTAAAAAAAGAAAATGTTGAAATCTTAAGAATAAATTTTTTTTCCTCAATTGTTAGTCCATGAGTGTTATGAGGTGGTGGTGGAGGTGGAGGAGATTGAACCATGGAAACATGCACTAGAGAGGATACTTTGGCTGGCCAATTTCCCTCAGATGACCTCAGAAGCTCATTTTTGTAGCTAGGTTATGCATGCATATTATTATTAAATTACTAATACAAAATATTTGTATATATGTACCTGGTTTATGTCATGTGGGTTTTTCACCCTCCAAGTGTCATAAATCATATCACGACACATACATGCAGATGATAAAATTTAGTCACGCCCTAGATGCTCGAGGTATGAATCATCATGTAATACAATTGGTGGACCATGAGGCAACAAAGGTTCTCTATTCATCTCTCCATGCAATGTGACATGTGTAATGGCCAATGTCCTTTGCATGCTATCTGCAATGGTATACCTAGTCTCAACATCAAGTTGTGACTATTTCTCTAGCTCCATCAACAATACCATGCTCCAATATGGTCATGGCAACAATACCAAAGGTCATTCTACATGCGCAAGGTCCTTATGATCCCTAGCATGTTCATAACTACTTCCCAAACTAGGTCTATAAAACTTAGATCCAGTGCTAGTGTAATCTAGCCTCATATGTAGCACAAACTTTGTATATATATGTTTTGCAAAGTAAATGGGGACTTGGCCATGGTGGGGGAACTGGCCCCAAGCTCCAACAAATTGATCATAAACAAAATGGGATGCATCAACATTCTTAAAATATTTTAGCAAAATCATGCCAACATGTATATCACGACATTCTGGAGGGATGTTAAACAACTCTCCACGAATATCAATGTTCTTGGTGGCATCTTTCACCACCTTCAAAATATGTGGGCTTCTAACCTCTAGCTTCCTCATCCTATGTATGGAATATAGGAGGTGGCTTTTTGGTCCCACCCTCTGGTATGTCTCGATCAACTTGTTGATGCTATCGAACATCAGAGATAAACTAGGCCTAGTAGGTGAACTAACATAGATTCTATCCATCTCTCGTGTGACCCATGTCTGCTGGGCCCTAATATTCTCAATTGTGATATTGGATATAACTTTGTTCAATGAAGGGATGGACACAACACTTTGATCCTCTCCTTCACCCTATTGATGGTCTAAAAATCATAAATATAATTTAATATATATTTATATATATAACAAACTAGAAGCATAATGACATCTACATTAAATTCCAACACATCAATTGAAGGTGATTTAAAAATTAAAGACAATTTCAAGACAAACAGATAAAGTTACATCAACAGAGATGGAAACACTACCTATGAAACTTCAGAGGGAGGATCTTTGAGTGGAACAAACACTCTAGTATGGCTACGTGATCTAGTCTAACCATGTATAACAAATCTCCCAACACTCCGTCGAGTTGTGGTTGATGGGTGTATGGGAGATGGCTCTATAATTACATATAATACATATAAACTAATCCAAGAAAAAAATGTTGACATAGAAAGAATGTTGACAAGATGACCATTTATAAACTCAAGTATAATAATCTAGGCTGAAGTACTAAACTAAATAGAGTGTCTATTTTGATAAATTATCAACCAAAGCATTGAGTTCATTGTAAACACAATCGAAAAATGTGATTGAAAATCTAACTTAAAAACCTTTTCCCATTTATAAATAATGAATTTTATTCATAAAGAAGAAATATCTAAATATATATAAAAAAATTGAAATAAACCTATTTTCAAAACTAATAAACTTCATGCCAAACAAATACCCCATAAGAGAAGTTCTTATACTATTTGATTTTGACACATGACATGTACTAGGTGCAAGCACACGAAGAAAACGTTTTTGGTATGACAAACTATATAATGAAACAATATGGTACAAATTATAAAAGAGTCAAAATGCATATATTTTCACTTTAAATTCACTTTTCATCGTTAATTTAATGTATTTATCAATGATGCATTATTGAAACTTAAGATATATATATATATATATATATATATCTATATATATATATATATATATATATATATATATATATATATATATATATATAGATATATATTGCATTATATAGTTAAATACAAGTATAGGAAGTGTAAGTTACAAAATCATTACTCAACTAATAAATTTAATAAGGGTGGGAAATGAGATATATAGTTGTCATGTATCATTATATTAAATAATTCTACAAATATGAGTAATGGAAATTTTAAGAAAAATCACAGTTTATAATCAACTCTAGTCTTAAAAAAATTATTGAGCATCACCCATCTTATGTTACTATGAAGAGTGCATTATGTTAAATTGTTATAAAACTATGTTAAATGTTTTATATATCTATGTGTGTGTGCGTGTGTGTGTGTGTGTGTGTGTGAGAGAGAGAGAGAGAGAGAGAGAGAGAGAGAGAGAAATATTATAACTATAACCATGTTGTATATCTAGTTATATAGTTATGTTACATGCTATGATATATTATATAATTATATATTTAGTTGTGTTGTATATATAATAATTATAGCTATGTTATACTTTACAACATATATATATATATATATATATATATATATGTGTGTGTGTGTGTGTGTGTGTGTGTGTGTGTGTGTGTGTGTGTGTGTGTGTGTGTGTGTGTGTGTGTGTGTGTGTGTGTGTGTGTGTGAATTTTAATTTAGTTAAAATATTTTATTTAAGTGCAATTAATTTTATAAAACAAATTTTACTATATTTATTATTAAAAAATATTTAAAATATAAATTTATTTAAATTTAAAATAAAAAATGAAATAAAATTTCTTATTTGATTTAATAGAGGTTCACCATGAGCAACCATATTCATTATGTCAATTTAAAGTTCCTAATTTATTTATTTATTTGACTTCTATAGTTTAATTCTTTTACATTTTGAAATTACTTTAAATTTATTTATTTATTTGATTTCTATAGTTTAATTGTTTTATGTTTTGATTTTTTTTTAGCCATATTTCTAAACAAATTTGTTCGAAATTTAAAATGGATATTTAATAACATATTTTCAATTTTTTTTTTTTAATTTATTTCACTAAAATCCTAAAAAAACTTTAAAATGTAAAATAATTAAAAATAAAATTTACCATAGAAAATATTTATAATAAACATGTTAGTATTGTAGATAACATATACAATGAAATTTAAAAAAAAAGGTGATTAAAAGCTATATTATAGTTGTTTTCGGTTCTTTTCAAGGGTTTCCTTGGTGGTTTTCTAAGTTTGTTTTGGTCTTCAAGGGTATTTTTGGTGGTTTTTTACGTTGTTTTTTGTGGTTTTCATGGTGCATTTCATGATTTTTTTGTTTTTTTAGTTTTGTATGCTAGTTTTTTTTCAAATTAATTTATTTTATTGCACAGAAAAAATTAAATAAAAGGGGCAAAAAATGACAGGAAGCCTACCTCGGCTTGAGCCACTAGGTCATTGGCGAGGTTGATGGGTAGCTATATTGAGTTCATCCATCTCAGTCGAGCTTAGAAATCTTCCATCAAATTCCTTTTCCTCTCGCGGTCTGAGAAACTGACTTGCACAAGTAATGACTGGGTTAATTGAATTAGAAATAACGCTCGATTGAGCTATATATTTCAATCGAACCATAACTCTCGATTGAGACGTTAAATCGGGTTATAAAATGAATCGATGAAGGGTTTATTTAAAGCCACAATCGAGAAATTTTTTAACGCCTTGATAGGTCGATCGAGCGCTTAAAATCACTCGATCGAGTGCTTAAAATTGCTCGATTGAGCATCCCTTTTTCAGAAAAGACATGCCTTGATTTTGCTAAAAAGTGTAACTGAACTGCATGCTTTGACCCTGGTGTGATGCTCCTGGGAGGTGTCATATGTTTCCGTTGGTAGACCCCATTTCCATAACTAGAACGTGGATGTTAGTGAGGTCATAGTAACTCTCAACTCATGTTTACCCTGGAGAGCTTGTAAAGGTGGGTAATGGTGGGATGGGGTGGTTATAATTACAGTGGGATCATTTTCATTGGGTAGCAATGGATCCCTCGTTACATGCAATCATGATATATGGACCCCAAAAGGTTAAAAAATTGCACAAAGGAGGAGTCTTGGGATGGTAAGTGTGAGGATCACGTGGATAGTACACAAAGCAGTGAAGCAGGCAATAAGAGCACTCATTGGTGGAGGTTTTAAAGTAGGGAGGCCCATGTGAAAATTAACCATGCAGGTCTATCCCTAGATGTTTTAAAGGGTCACAGGGAGAGAGTGTCATAACACATTTGTTGAGACATGTTGGTATGAACAACTATCAAGAAAGTAACCAATGAGAGTAGGGTAGAGATAATGAAATAACCGAGACATTTGAAAAATTATCAAAGAAATTTGCCAAAAAATAGAAGGCCTTAAAGACCTTATTTCTCTCTCCTCACGGCACGAACATGATAGTATTCTTGGCTAGTAATGACATCAGCATGACGTCGGTACTAGGGGAGACATGGCAAGCATATTGGACATTTTTTGGTGGCCTAATGGGAAAAATTCAAGTTGCATGTGTCATCACTCCAAAGGTGCCATGTGGAACTAATGATGACAACATGACATCATCCTGCAAATATGACCCTGAAAGGTTTGAGTAGTGCACAGAGAAAAGTGGTGGGACAATTAGACATCATGCTCACATGTAGTACATCTGATCTCGTATGTTTATTTATTGGGCTATGCGAGAGCTGGGAAGACCCAAGGGACACATTTTACCTAGAGCATAATACTTGAAGGCTTTGAAAGGGGTGAAAAAAGGGGGTAGTGGTATGAAGAGGCATTGGTGCAGTGCAACAGATCCAAGGGAAAATGGGAGTCAAGGTAAGCATCCCCATGGGAAAATTCATCTTGCAAGGCTCATCCTAGAAATATTCTAAAGGAACAAAGGAAATCTGCTAGTAAGATAGCACTAGGATGCATCAGAAAGATATCATAATAGCCAACGACCAATGAGATATGAGTGGGAGGACCCCACGGAACACGTAAGACCATAAGTCTTACAACGAAGGAAGAAAATGAGAACTAGGAAATAACGTCGAGATAAAAGAGTCGAGAGACGATAATTTCACCAACATTTGATAGTTCTGTCAAATGATGGAAGGTTAATCTAGGAATTGGTTTCTATAAGGTTTCACATGTTAGGAAACAATGAGCCTTCGGGCCAAAAACAAAGAAAAGGCACTAGGACAAGTAGGCAGGGCAATGGCATTACAAGTCATCCCAACAGACTCTTGATTGGATGGTGGCTGTAATGGGTTGACCCACGGGACAAGTCATCCCACAAGGGAGATCCTGGAAGGCTTTAAAGGGAAAAATATATTTAAGCATCAGGATAAAGGTGTCGGGGGTTAAAGTAAAACACTAGGACATGGTTTCATTGTGGCAACGAGACCAAGGGAGTGAAAGGTTTAAAGTGTGGAAGGTAACACCTCGGGTTTTAAAGATAAAGAAGTGTCAAGGAGCTGATTTGCAGTGATTTTGTAGCATTTTCTCATGTTATTATGACTGAAGGCCTTTTGGCCAAAAGCAATAAAAAAGGGGCATTGTAGGCTAAGGGCTTAGCACCTATGGAGCATGAAACGTGTTGACAAATAGAGTTGGATTATGTGCCAAACCTGGTAGTTATGCCAAATTGGTTGTAGCCATAATTTGGAGTTAGCAAAGATTTGGTGGACAAATTAATGGTTGGAATGGGTCGATAGTTGTTGTGAGTGCATGGGTTGAATGCATAGGCTAAGCTAATGGGGTCACTAGAAATGGTGATTACTGAGATGTCTTATTCAAGAGAGTGAAGGACCATGATGCGTAGGAGAAAATCAATGGAGCCTTCCTTGAAATAGAATTAGCCACCCTTGTTCTTCCTTACATGTCATGTAGAATTAAATATATAATATTGTTAAGTGCAAAAGGTTTGGTCGTAGAAGAATGTTAGAAAATTATATATTATAGAGAAATGGAACACATAAAATATTGCAGAAATATAAACACAAAAAATGCATAAAACAAGAGAGACATAGATATATGTGGTTCACCCAGTTTGGGCTACGTCCATGGAGAAACAACCAGTCCTTCCTTTTATATTATCCAGCAAACTGAAGAGATACAACCTACAACAGATCTGCTGTAACACCCTTTTCGCTCTCAATCTCCTCTCTCTTCCTCACTCACAATCTAGATCTACATAGACACAATACAATTCCCTCATATATAGTGAGGGGTTTCCTTCTAGGGAAAAAAACCATAAATTAAACATAACTTCTACCGTTAGATCATTCACTTAATGAACGACCCAGATTGATTAGAAATTACTAGACTTAAATTACAAGGCAATTTTACATCTATTTTTAGCTTCGGTGATGCTGCCCCCAAACCCCCGCCTGTGGGTGGGACAAGTCCCCCCCCCCCGTGGAGGGGTGTACAATCTTCTTGGGGCATACATCCGGCTGAAATCTTTGAATACAGAAGATAATCAGGCTCCACACCCAACAATCTCCCACTTGGAGACTAATTATAACAACTCCATCGCTGCTTCATTTGCTAGACAATGACTCCACTTTGGACCTGGATGTTTCTCATCTTCTTCATCATACTTGAGGACTAATTGAAACTGAGCAGATTCTCTGTTTCTCCCTGGTTACAACTTTTGTTAACATATCTGCAAGATTCTGGCTAGTGTGTATCTTTTCCAGCTTCAACTGTCCATCTTCCAAGATTGACCGTATGAAATGGTACTTGAGTTGTATATGTTTAGCCTTGGAATGAAATGCAGAGTTCTTTGCAAGATGTATGGCACTCTGGCTGTCACTATATAACCTACCCAACTCCTGCTTCTTGCCCAATTCATCCAGAAACCTTTGTAACCAAATCATTTCTTCACTAGCCTCTGTAGCAGCAATATACTCTACTTCTATTGTTGAAAGTGCAACAACACTTTGGATTTTTGAAACCCAACTAACAACTATTCCACCTACAGTAAATACATATCCTGTAGTGCTTCTCTTGTTATCTCTGTCACCTACCATATCTACATCAACATATCCCTATAGAGAAATTTTTGAACCACCAAAGCATAATGCTTGATTTGTGGTACCTTTCAAATATCTGAGAATCCATTTCACTGCCATCCAATGTTCCTTTCCTGGATTGTTCATGTACTTGCTTACAACTCCCACTGCATATGCAATATTAGGCCTCGTGCAAACCATTGCATACATTAAGCTTCCAACTACTGATGCATATGGAACTTTAGACATATGAGCCATTTCTTCCTAGTCTTGGGACACACCTCCTTACTTAATTTGAAATGGCTAGCCAAAGGCATACCTACTGGTTTTTCATTCTGCATATTAAACCTTTTCAACACCTTTTCTATGTACTCACTTTGAGACAATGTTAATTTGTGATTCTTTCTGTCTCTAGCTATTCTAATACCAAGGATTTGTTTTACAGCACCCAAATCCTTCATTGCAAATGAGTTTGCCAATTTCCTTTTGAGCACATTTATTTTCTGCATGTTAGAACCTGCAACAAGCATGTCATCTACATACAATAACAATATAATATAATTGCCATCATTTTTCCTTTTGAGATAAACACAATGATCAAAGTGACATATAGTATAACCTTGTTCAGACATAAACCTGTCAAATTTTAGATACCACTACCTTGGAACCTATTTTAAGCCATACAAGCTCTTCTTCAACCTGCACACTAGTTTCTCCTTCCCTTTTACCTCATATCCTTGTGGTTGTTGCATATATATCTCTTCCTCAAAATCCCCATGGAGAAAGGTTGTATTTACATCTAACTGCTCACGATACAAATCTTCAACTGTTACTAGATTTAAAATAGTTCTGATTGAATTCATTTTAACAAAAGGAGAAAATATTTCATCAAAATCAATACCTTTCTTCTGTTCAAACCCCTTCACCACAAGTCTAGCTTTATACCTCTGTTTTCCTCCATCTTCTTCCTTCAGCCTGTAAACCCATTTATTCTACAATGTTGTTTTACCTGTAGGCAACCTGACTAAGTCCCAAGTCTGGTTATGTGCTAAGGAGTCCATCTCTTCTTTCATGGCTTGCTCTCACTTCTTCCTGGTTTCTACCTGCACTACTTCTTCATAACATTTTGGTTCACCAGAATCAGTCAAAAATACATAATATAATGAAGGAGAGTATCGTTCAAGGGGTCTACTTATCTTGGTAGATCTTCTAACACCACTTTCAGGTGTTTTAAGTGCTTGTTGCTATTGTGGTTGTTGTTCTGGCTGTTGATCATTATGATTTTCAGGCACCATCACTTTTCCTGGGATATCGTCAAGCACTGTGTATTCTTTGTTTTCTTTTCTTGTTTCTTTTCTTGCAACTGATTCTTATACAAGACCTTTTCATTGAATATTACATCTCTGCTCCTAATGATTTTGTGATTTTCATAATCATATAAGCGATAGCCAAAATCATTAACACCATATCCAATAAAGGTACATTTCTTTGATTTTGCCTCAAGCTTTGTTCTATTTTCTTTTTTAATGTGGACAAAGGCTTCACAACCAAAAGTCTTCAAAAATGAGTAGTTTATCCTTTTACCTGTCCATGCCTCCTCTGGAATACCACCATCCAAGGAACTTGAAGGCCCTCTGTTTATTAGATAAACAACAGTATTCACAGCATCTGCCCAAAATTGTAAAGACAATCCTGCATGCAATCTCATGCACCTTGCACGCTCCAAGATTGTCCTATTCATCCTTTCTGACACACCATTTTCTTGTGGTGTTCCTGGAACTATCTTCTCTCTGCGAATTCCATTCTCTGAACAGAACCTATCAAACTCTTTTCTGCAATATTCACCTCCCATATCTGATCTGAGAGACTTCAACCTTTTCCCTGTCTCATTTTCAACCAAAGATTTCCATTTCTTGAAAGTATCAAATACATCAGATTTATTTAGAATACAATAAATCCAGGTTTTTCTGGTTGCATCATCAATAAAAGTAACATAATAACGAGTGCAACCAAGAGATGATACCTGAGTAGGTCCCCATACATCAGTATGAACAAGCTCTAATTTTTCACTCTTATTTTCTTTCCCAACTCTAAGGAATCTGACTCTCTTCTGTTTTCCATAAACACAATTCTCACAGAATTTTAAATCAACATGCTTCAAACCTGGCAACAAATTTCTTGAGTGAAGAATCTGCATCCCCTTCTCACTCATGTGCCCGAGCCTATGATGCCACAATGCCATATCTTCTCCTGTAGAGGTTAAAGCATTAACACAATTAGAAATACCATTGCATGAATACAATTTACCAACCTTTTCTCCTTTCGCTATGACCAGGGATCCTTTAGTGACCTTCCAGGTTTTATCTGTGAAAGTAGTTACGCAACCTTCACCTCCCAACTACCCTATTGAAATCAAATTTTTCTTTAGATCTAGAACATGCCTTACCTTCTTCAATAACCATTGATTTCCATTTTGATGTTTTATCAAAACTGTACCCATTCCAACGATTTTACAGGGTTTATCATCACCCAAATGGACTTGTCCAAAATCTCTTTGAACATAGTCATGAAAATATTTCTCATCAGGTGTGGCATGGAATGAGGCCCCTGAATCTACCACCGAGGAATCAATAATATTTTCTAATGAAAGAATCAAAGCATCTTGCAACACATCACCTATTACATTCGCTTCATGATTAGTTTCTTGCTGCGCATCTCCTTCTTTTTCCTTTTGAGACTTGTAGTCTTTCTTCAGGTGTCCTTTCTTCCCACATTTCTAGAACACTATCCCCGATCTGGACTTGGATCTTCCTTTTCTTGACTTATTGCGATATCCTGGGCTCTTTCCTCTTTCCATTTTTCTTCCCCTAGTCTCTGTAGTCAAAGCATTACCTGATGTCTCACCGGAGCTTTTCTGTCGCATTTCCTCGCTAAGGATTGCATCGACAACATCATCAAACTTTAAAGTACTAGATCTAGAGACAGAGTTACTAATGGCCATAACTAAACCATTCCAACCTTCTGGCAATGAGCATAGAAATAACAGAGCCCTAACTTCATCATCAAAATTTACCCCTAAAGAACTTAACTGACTTGTAACTATATTAAAATCATTTAAATGGTCTGCAACAAATTGACCTTCTGACATATTCATATTAAATAAACGCTTCAAATAAATACCTTATTTGAGGCCAAGGGTTTTTGATATAGTTTGCCTGATGCCAGAATTAAACCCTGTGTTGTCATTTCCTTTGAAATATTAATCGCTGCCGATGCCGCTAGGCACAACCATATTGTTCCAAGTGCCTTTCTGTCCAGAATATCCGATTCTGTGTCTGTCATAATCGTTGCCTTCTTTTTCTTTCCACTCAATGGTAGGTACAGATCTCTCTGATACAGATAATCTTCCATCTACATCTTCCACAACTGGTAGTTTTGGCCGTTGAATTTTTCAACCCTAAACCTACCATCTTCTGCCATTGCCTCCACTCGAACTAGGAACCCTTCTCTCCTGCGATTTTATCAGCCAAATAGACCTTCGGCTCTGATACCAGTTGTTAGAAAATTATATATTACAGAGCAATGGAACACATAAAATATTGCAGAAATATAAAAATAGAAAATGCATAAAACAAGAGAGACACAGATATATGTGGTTCACCAAGTTTGGGCCACGTCCACGGAGAAACAATTAGTCCTTCCTTTTATATTATCCAGCAAACTGAAGAGATACAACCTACAACAGATCCACTGTAACACCCTCTTCGCTCTCAATCTCCTCTCTCTTCCTCACTTAGAATCCAGATCTACATAGACACAATACAATTCCCTCATATATAGTGAGGGGTTGCCTTCTTAGGAAAAAAACCCTAAATTAAGCATAACTTCTACCATCAGATCATTCACTTAATGAACGACCTAGATTGATTAGAAATTACTAGACTTTTACAAGACAATTTTACATCTATTTTTAGATTTGGAGGAATTGCCCCTGAACCCCTGCTAGGGGCCTGTTGGCCCCTGGACCGCCCAGTCAGGGGGATTTACCCCTCCACACCCTCGTGGGGGGGACAAGTCCCCCCCCGCACCCCCCCGTGTGGAGGGGTGTACAGTCTTCCTAGGGTATACATCCGGCTGAAATCTTTGAATACATAAGATAATCAGGCTCCACACCCAACAAAGAATGGATCCATGCTTGAGGTATGTTTTGTATTTTGTGGGATATTAATTTGCATGGGGAGCCTTTCTGTAGCTTGCGATTTGACTGAGAATTAATTCTTAGTATGGAGAAACACTCAAAATCCCATTACTAGTGTTTAATGAGGTTGCAGTGGCTAACTAGTTTGATGTAACACCAACATGGAAAACCATGCATTTGAGTACACTCTTAGGTAGTGTGATTAACTAACGAGAAAACATCGATCATTGTGTGACAATGGAACAAAATGGAGGATTGCAATTGGAAATTAGGGGATTGCAACATTATTGAAAGAGTTGTGTGGAGATCTCTGAGGAGTGTGTGCACTACTGATGAGAGGCTGAGAGTGTGTCTGTGTAGAAATGAAGGCTGAGAGTAGAGATGTGTAATGTATAAGGGTCAAGAACAAGGAGTTGCTACAAACTAGAGATAGGTTGCAAATAGGGCTAAGTATGAGTGACGACTATTGAGAATAATAGAGGGACGAATGCATAAAGGAAAAGAGGGCCGAATACGATGGAGAACAAAGGGCCAAGTGGATGAAAGTAGAGCTACAAATAGGAAGAGATGATGCCATTAACAATGAGTACTAGTTCTTTATTGAGTGTGGGTTGGAGCCTACAACACAGGGAGTTGGTGCTTCCATCAAAGTAGATATATGAAGTAATCTTGGGGGTTGGTACATCCTACAAGTTGGTTCTTGAATAAATCCAAGAAGCTACAAGTTGGTTATTTCAACCAATCTAAGAAGTCGGCGCTTCTAGTAAGAAATTCAAGTGTCTACACAAGGAGGGAGTTGGTACTTCCTGCTAGTGGGTGCTAGCAATCAATTTAAGGGATTTTGTACTTCTTGTGAGTGGATGCTTACAATGAATGATCTAAAAAAGTAGGATCTCATATTTACATCATAAAAAACATAAAATTTGGTGGTTTTTCTCCCATAAGGGTTTCCATGTTAAACCTTTGTGTCGTATGTTCTTGTTTCTCATGGTGAATGTGTTTATGTATTGATGTTATATTGTTGTCACATTATTTGTTGTTGATGATGTATATGGTTGGCTTCCAAGTTTCAATGTTGGATGAAATTTGGCATAGAAGTTTAAATTAGCCTTAATATTGATTCACCCCCTTCCATATCAATATTAATCGTTGTTTCCAATAATTAGTATCAAAGCCAAGTTCCTTCAAGAACAACTTAACCGCTTGACGGTGGATCAAAAGGAAACAATCTCTAAGCAAGTTTGGGTATCACCAGAGGGAGTTCCATTTTTGAATGGATCATACTATGAGCTTTGGAGGATTATAATGGGAGCCTGTTCAATGGTCATCAATTAAGATGTTTGGCTATCTATAGAATATGGAGATAAGAATAAGTTTAATACATAATCGAATAGGATTATAATGAAAGGGCTATCAAAATCGTATGTTGATAAGGCAATACATTGAAAGAAAACAAATGAAATGTTGGAAAGATTACAATGTATGTATGGAGGAGATAACAATGTGGCTCAAGAGAAGTTCGAAGAACCTTGCTACTCAAGTAGTGAACCAAATCATGCAAATGTTTCTATTGGAGATAAGAAAAGAAGGGGAGAAAGGATGAAGACATTTGCGAGGAAAGATGCTCGAACGATAGAAGATATTTGTCCCATTAAGGAAGTCGTTTCTCATCACTCTCAAGCTATTGATGATGAAAAATTATATGAAAATGAGGGATCCTCATAGGAAGAAGAGAGTATATCCAAAGTACAGAATAGGAGTAGCCCTGGTATTGATGAATATGGAATACTCCTCAAACATATGGAAGATTCCATGAACACAAATAGGAACTTAGATCAATATGGTGTTTCAACTAACACCTCTGATAGAGATGAATAAGATTTAGAAGAAAGGATCCATTTTAGGAGGAATTTTATATCTGCTTTAAAAGAGATCAAGGAGCTATCAGAAGAAAATATCAAGCAAAAGGAGTAGTTGCATGAATATGAGGTTGAGAATGAGAAGTTGAGAAAAAAATTGTATAATTAAATTCTTAATAAGAAGAGGCCAACAGACTAAATGGGCTGTTAGCCAATCAACTGTATGAAAGTGAAGATCATTGTGAGAGACTACAAGCTAGAGTAGTCTCATTGAGACATGACCTAGAAAGGAAAAGTAATGAGCTGTATCAATATCAAAAGCTTGAAGAGAGCAAAAAATATTTGGATGAGATGCTTGTTATGCAAAGATCACCTCTCATCAAGGTTGATTTAGGTCTCAAAGAAGATTCAAGCTCAAAGAAAGAAAAGGCTATAGGTTCAAATAACCAAGCAAAGGGTTTTAAAGGTTCCAACAACAATAAAGGAAGAGGATTAGTTGGAAAACAATAGCAGTAAAGAAAGTGACATTAACTAAAGAAGAAAAAGGATCAAAATTATAACAAGTAGTTTTAAAGGAAGGAGCAACATAGAATTGGTTGAGGAAAAAATTCAAATAGTCGTAGGTGGGATATGAAGAGCCAAAAAACTTCCTTTCTTCCTCAAGGACAATGCCTTAAAAAAAAAGGTATCTTTAGTTATCAAAGGCCCTTTTATGGATACTATTTTTCTTGCAATATTTTTTGGGTATAAATCAATAGATTATAGATGGCATGCAAGAAACAAAATCTCTTGGGCAGAAAAAACCTAAGAATATACAAACTTCCTAATAGAAGGCATGTTGGCCATGAGAGAAGCTTTAACATGAATGCTACCAAGTATGTAAATCCTTTTGCTCCATTCCTAAGCCATGTCAAATGCTACAACTATGGAAATTTTAGACACAAGGAAACAAACTGCGTATATGATAAGAAAAATCATGCTTCTTAGCATATGGATGCAAATGTAGTAGCTTGGGCTTTGAAGAAATAAAGGAACAATAGAGAAGAGGAACATGGATTTCTCTTCAATGCTCCGTGTCAAAGGAGCAGGCTGAAAAGAGGCGAAATAATTAAGAAGGAAATCAAGAAGAATGATACTCTTACTCTTGTACGAGACCACTCTGTAGAGAAAAAAGGTAGCAAGATGATATCGAGAAAGAAAAGAGAATGTAAGGAGAAGTGTTCTCTAGCCATGTGCATTCAAGAAAAGGCCCAAACTTGGGAAAAGCAGACACTAGAAAATAATGCTCTTATCAAGACTCAGTCATTTAAGATATGGAAGAAAAAGAAGGAAATTATACGAAGGGAGAGTATATCCTTTGTTTCTCTTTAGTGAAGGAAGAGGATGGCCTCATGGTAGGCCAAACAAGTCAGATGCAAGGAACCAAAGAATAATAATAAAAAGTGCATTTGAATTTTAATGGTATGAACAAGTATCCTTCTTGATTACAATAATGACTTGGTTATCTAAAATATATAAAAAATGTAGGAGTAAGCCAACGGAGAGTGTAACCAACATGATTTTAGAGGGAGCTACAACAAAAGTGTGGAATGATAAGAGGCCCATAGTTTGATTCAGGTCCATAGGACCAGTCCCAATGGAAATACAAGAAGGTAGATGCAAAGAAATCAGAAAAGGGAGATAGAATTATCTCAAGGGGACCTACTTTAGTAGTGGTAATACAAAACAATCCTTAGCCTCAAGAAGAGATGATTTCTTAGGAAATGAAAGGTTTACATCTTGGGTGGAATACCCTTGTTTCATTTAATATTGAGAACATGTTTAGTCCTAGAAATATTATGTTGATGAACACAACTGGTACAAGACTTTAATGTCCCTTATCTTTTAATTTCCATCAATATCTCAATTAGTGATCTAGGTTCATGTGGAGCAACCTTTTTGTGAAAATGGGAATTTCTTTCGAAGTAGGAGCTATAAGAGTTTGCCTAGTAGATTGTCCAATTTGTATCAATCTCTTGGCGCAATTGGTATCATTTAAGTAGAATTCCATTTGTGTAGTAGTATGATCAGGGGGAGAAGTGCTGATTGTTAACATGCTCAAGATAAGTGAGCACAGTCTGAACAATAGAAGAAATAGTGGAAGGATAAGCCGAAATGCATCAATAATGGTCGGTATTTGCAACAACAATAATACCATATGCAATTTTCATTTGTATAAATTTATTTTAATTGGTACAAAATATGCATTGATAGAGAAAGGATTTAGCCAACAACTCTAAGGTTTCAAGAATTGGAGGCATTTAAAAAGGAGGTAGTATAAACTCAGGAGGAGCATATCACATATTCCAAAATCCTAGAGCAGCAACAATAACTACAAGAATACAAAAGGACATAGTTTACTAATGTCTTGTTATGCAGGTGTCTTTTCCCATGACTTTTGTAGCTGAGCTTAAATGATAGACTTCAAGTGCCCCATCATGAAGATATCGGCCCTTGAGAAGAGAAGTTTGCAAAGAAAAATGCACATTAGCAGCTAAACTCTCAATCAATATTTGAAAGAGGGAGATGAAGCACCCTGTATCCCTTTTCCAATGATGTGAAAGTGGGAGAGTAAGCTGTGATGGACCATGTAGAGGAGGGAAATTAGTTGGTGTGGAAGTGGCATGAGGATTTACCATCTATGTGGAGAAGTGATGTGGTGCTACCACTAATGCCAAAGAGGGGGATTGCTGGACAATTTGCATTGCTAGGATAGCTAGTGGAATTCATTGTGTTGGCATTGACATCAACCAGGTTATAATTTATGTTGGTGGTAGCAAGTGTGTTTGCATTGATGTCAACTAGAATAGCATTGATGTGCATGGTGTTTCAAGCTAAGGGGGAGTCCCATGGTCGTTGAATTCTTAGGTAGAGAACTATCATAGTACCAGGATATGAATTTAGAATATATAAAGCCCTATAGCTATGATGGTTAGGGAGTCCTAGGACTTGGAGGAGGTTATAACTTAGGAGTTTAGCTCATATGCTATTTAGAATGGAATATTTGGATTGTGCTCAAAAAAATATCTACAACGATATATTGAAGTACATAAATGGACTCCTCGATCACAACTTATCGCTAGTCAAAGCTTAGGTTGACCAACATCAAAGTTGCAGTGTTAAAATGGTTGGAGGAACCCTTGGAGCATGTTAGTTTGGAATTTTTCCGAATGCGTCATAATATTTTAGTAGTGTAGCTAAAGGAGGACCAGGCAGATGTGGCTTGACAATGTTGTAGTAGGATCAATTTCGTTGATTAACAATAGAGCCCTTTTTAAATGCAAGCCCGATGGATGGACCCTAGAAGGTTCAAACAAGGAGCAAAGGAGGAGGCTCGAGATGGTAACCATCAAGATTGCATGGAATATACACAAAGTAGTGGAGTAGGTGGAAAGATAACTCGTATGTAAAGTTTCTAAGGCATGGAGGCCCATGTGACAACTAAGCCTATAGGTATATCACCAAGAGTTTTATAGGGCCGCAAGGAAAGAATTTCAGGATACATGTATTGGGACATGTCAACATGAATAATTGGGAATCAAACAACCAATGAGATCGAGCTAGAGGTAAAGAAATAACCATGACCCTTAAAAAATTATCAAAGGAATTTGTAGAAAAACACAAGGCTTGAGACCCTTTTTCTCTCTCCTCACTATAGGCACGTGGTAGAATTGTATTAGTTAGTGATGATGTTAGCATGATGTCAATACAAGGGGACTCATGGAAGGAATATTTGACATTTTTGGGTGGCCTAATTGGCCAGAACCGAGTGACATGTGTCACCACTCCTAACGTGCCATGTGGCACTTACGATGACAACATGATGTCATCCCATAGGTATAACCCTAGAAGGTTTGAGCAGTGCACAAAGAAAACCTGTAAGTTGACTAGGCATTGGGATCATGTGTAGTACAACTCATTACTTCAGTTTGTTGATTGGTTGATGCAAGCACCGGGAGGACCCATGATACACATCATCCCTCGAGCATGATCATAGAAGGTTTTTAAAGGGACATAGAAAGAGAGTAGTGGGTTGATGAGGCCCTAGGCCAGCGCAATAGAGCCAAGGGCCAATGGGAGTGAAGATAGGTGGCCCCATGGGATAGATCATCCCACAAGGCTGAATGTGGAAAATTTTCTAAAGGCACAAAGGAGAACCATAAGGAGGATAATGATAAGACACGTCAGCAAGACAACACAACAGCTAACGACCAATGAGAGATGAGTGAGAGGACCTAAAGGGATGCATAAGCCCGTAAGTCATACCTCAGAGGAAATAAACGAGCAATAGGAAATAAGCTTGGGGTAACAAATCAAGGAGAGAGGGATTTCACCAAAATTTGACAGTTTTGTAAAATGACAGAAGGCATGTTTAGGACTTGGTTATGAGAATGTTTCACTTGTTGGACAACCATGGGCCTTCAGGAAAAAAGAAAAGAAAATTCAATGGGATAGGTAGGTTATGCCGTGGCATTAAAATTCATCATGATAGACTCTTGATTGGCTAGTGGCTACAACAAGTGGACCGATGGGACAATTCATCCCATAGGGAAGACCCAGGAAGGCTTTAAAGGGTGCAATAGAAAAGTGTCAGGATAAAGGTGCCGAAGCCTAAAGTAATGCACTACAACATGGTTCTATTGCATCAGTAAGAGCAATAACACAAAAGGGTTAAAGTGTGGAACATAAGTCCACTGGAATTAAAGGTAAAGATGTGTTGAGGGGCTAGTTTGTAGTGATTTTGTACCAATTTCACATGGTATTGTGACTAAGGACCTTCTGGCCAAAAGTAATAAAAAGAAACATTGGGGGCTATGGGATTATCACCTATGGGACATTAAATGAGTCAACAACCAGAGTTAACTTATGTGCCAAACATGGTTGTTATGCCAAATTGGTTGTAGTCGTAATTGAGGTTACCAAAACTTGGGCGGATACGCTTATGGCTCGATAATTATTTTGAGTGCATGGGTTGAATGCACATGCTAAGCTAATGGGGTCAACGACAACGATTTTTTTTTTGATCTAGGATTCAAGACAATGAAGGACCGTGATGCATAGGAGAAAATTAATGGAGCCTGCCTTGAAACATAATTAGTCACCCTTAGTCTTCCTTGCATGCCATGTAGAATTAGAAAGATAAGTTTGTTCAGTGTAGAGGATCTGATCACACAAGAATGGATCAATGGATGAGGTACATTTTGTATTCTATGGGAAATTAATTAGCATGGGAAGCCTTGTTGTGGCCTGTAGTTTGATTGAGAATGAATTCTCAGCATGGAGAAACGTTAAAAAGCCTATTCCCTGTGTTTAAGGATGTTGTAGTGTCCAAGCAGTTTGATGTAACAACAACATGGAAAACCATGCATTTGTGTACACTCTCAAGCTGTGTGATTGACTGCATAGACAACATGGATCATTGTGTGACAATGGAACAAAATCAATGATTGTAGTTATGAGATTGGGGGATCACAACATTGTCGAGAGAGTTTTGTGCAGAGATCTGAGGAGTGTGTGTGTTGGTGAGGATAGTTCGAGAGTATTCATATGTAGAAATGAAGGCTGACAGTTGAGGTTCCTAATGTATGACGATCGAGAATAATGAGTCGTTGCAGATTGGACACAGGGTGCAAAGAGGGGGTAGCATGAGTGAAGACTGTTGAGAAAAAAAGAGGGCCAAATTTAGAATTGAACATAAGGTTCAATGCAAAGGAGATTTTAGGGATAAACGAATGAAATTAGAGCCAAAAATAGGAAGAGAGGATGCCATTAAAAATGAGTATTAATTCCTAATTGAGTGTGGGTTTGAGCCTACAACATAGGGAGTTGGTGCTTAAATCTTAGTAGATATTTCAAGTAAGCTTGGGGGTCGTTGCCTCCTACAAATTGTTTCTTGCCACAAATTAAAGAATTCAGTGCTTTATTTGGTTGTTCTAGTAAGCAGATCAGGTGTCTACAAAATAAGGGAGTTGGTGCTTCCTGCTAGTGGGTGCTAGAATAAAATATAAGGGAGTTGGTGCTTCCTGCTAGTGGGTGCTAGAAAAAAATATAAGGGAGTTGGTGCTTCCTGCTAGTGAGTGCTAGCAAAAAATATAAGGGAGTTCATGTTTCCAGTGAGTGAATTCTCATAAAGAATGATGTAATAGAGTACGAGCTCATATTTACATCATAATAAACATAAGCCATAGTGGTTTTCTCCCAGAAGGGTGTCGAAGTTAAACCTTTGTGTCATATGTGCTTGTTGCTCATGGTGTATTTATTAATGTATTGATTTTATATTGCCACCACATGATATGTTGTTGATGATGTATATTTTTGGTTTCCAAGTTTGAATGTTGAATACAAATCGACATAGAAGTTGAAATTAACCTTAATAACGATTCACCCCCCCCCCCGTATTAAACATTGTTTCAAACAAAGTTCATCAAGAAAAGTTTAAATATTAAAAAAATCACTTATCAGTGCTATGTACATATAACCACATTAGCACATTATGATACAAGGCCACCATAGTAGGGTAAGAAAAAGAATCATCAAATGATTTAGGTTTTACCGGCTACCAATTACTTTTACACCTTAAAGTATTATGCTCTTTGTCCCCTATGAATTTCTTCTCCCATGCTTTCAAATTTATTGATTTTTCCAACAATCTTCATCCATATATGAATTCAGTGCATTTGTAAGATTTCTAAAGTACCTAAATTGAGTTTTGATTTCCATGTCAAATATGTTTATTGTTGACAACATGGTATTAGCATTGATGTCAAGAGTAGGGTTAGCTATGTGTTGGCATTGATGTCAACAACTGTAAGTGTTCATGTATGGTCTTGATCTATGTCTAATGTGTTTATGGTGTTGTAGGTGGTTTAGATGATACCTATAGGGGTCACGATGTAGATGCTACTAGTGTGAGTAGATTTGGGTTGAATATATTGTAAAAGTGTGAGTTTTTCAATTTAAAAGCAACTCTTGTGTGAGAAACCCACATATATACATTAATTTCCTTAAGAAATTTCACGTACATGATATTATGTGTGCAAAAGAAAAACCATGGGCTTGTCCCATGATTTTTCCCATGCAAATTTCCCATAATATTTGTAGCATGTTGAATTGATACAGTCTATGTTTATATGGTCAAAAATGATGAGAGGAAATGAAATGTTATAAATTTATGTTTTATTAGGTTGATTGGGGTTTTTATTTTTATTTTTGTGTGTTATGGAGCAAAGTGCTATGTGTTGGGTTTGTCAGAGTTATGTGAGCATGGAAGTAAAATATTTGTAGATCATGGGAGTGGGTAGATGGATCAATGGAATATCTTATATGAAGAAATGCTATTTGATTGGGCAAAAAAGTATGGAAAACACTATTTTATATGTGTTGTTGTATGGATGTTTTTTTTTGTTACTGTTGATTTCCTGTAGAGAAATTATTTTTATTGGGCATTGTTGTGTGAGCAACAAGTTTTCATATGTTGTTGAGTAAGTATCTATGTATGTTACTATCAATATTGTGTTGCTAATGTTATGTTGTTGAGGAAAAAGTATTCTTGTATTTTTCATGTATTTGGTTTTTCTAATGCATTGTCATTTGCTGGTATATCTACAGTATTAATGACCAATGTATGTGTGTTTGATGCTACTAAGATTTGATAGTGAGAATTAATGTTGGGGAAAAAGTGAGTAGATGTGTTTCTGAGTGTGTTGAGTTAGTAGAGAGGTTTTTGTATTGATTTTGAGAAAAGAGATAGTTAGTGGATCCAAAAAAAAAATGGATGAAAGAACGTCCACATTTATTTGAAGGTTGCTTCCTTTAGGACAACAGTGGCTTTCTAATCAATGAATAGTAGCTTCCTTGAGGTGGGTGTCTACAAAACTATTTGCGGGTTCATGCCTCTAGCAAATTAGTGTTTGCAAAGCTAGTTGGGAATGGGTGCTTCCATGTAGGTGGTTTCCTATAGCTTTCTAGGGGTTGTTTCCTCTAACTAATGGGTGTCTGCATATAGTTGTGGAAATGGGTACGTCCATTAGGTCGTAGCTTTGAGTGAGTGGGTTCTCGCACATCTTGCAAGTCAATGCTTGCACATTGGTGGGTGTTGGTGATTGATGTAATGAAATATTATATGAAAGAATAAAATGCCAAAAGTTTAGTGGATTTTCTCCCGAAAGGGTCTCCACCTAATATCTAGTGTCCATGTGTTTGATTGTGACTTCTTTGATGTGCTACTCTTATGTTGTGATTATACATGTTTTATTTGTTGTTAATATAACGTTCCATTGATTAATTAATGTTTCAGATAAAAAAACTAAAATATTTGGTAAAAATTGGTTAAGATGATACATATGAAACTATATTGATCCACTACGCCTAGTATATTCAATCTTCCAAAGATTGGTATCAGAGTGAGTTCTTTGAGTGCAGCTTGACCACTCGAATGTAGGTCTGGTAATTTTATTTTGCCATGGATCATCAAAGTGTGTCTTTGCTCATTGCTGTAAGCTATCATGTATGGAGTGAAAAAGTGAAGTTTGTATTGTTGGCTTGTGGATCTAATATTTAGAATATAGTGTATGAATCTTAGGGTTAATGCCTCGCTTTAAAATTATTGCAACAATGGAATTATCAAGCCAAATTTGTCATATTCAACAATCTCCAAATTTGGATCTTGAGAACGTGATGTATTATAAATTTGCAAAGTATATATTAGACATATTGTATGTCTTGTATAAAGGAGACATAAGTACTAGTAATGGAGAGAAGGAGAAGAAGAAAAGGAAGAAGAAGAAGAGGAAGAATGAATCTTAGAAGAAATATTCCCAGCTTGATGAGATCCATCCCCCTAGTGTTGAAGTAATTGATCAACAAGAGGAGAAACCTTGTTAAAAAAATGAAAATGAAGATTCAAATAAAGAACAAGGTAAGGATGATTGTGAAATATTTCTTAATTGTGAATTAGATGGTAGCCATTCCTAGTCAAATAATAAGATGATAATGAATGTGATAGAATGGTGGTCCTTAAAGTTTAACTTGATTCAACCTTGATTGTAAAAGAAAAGTGAACTATTAAAACCAAAAGACTTACAACTGAGAATTGAGATAAGAAGAGATTATTGCAAATATTTGATGAGAAGGGGAATGAGCTAAAAGTAGAGCTAAGAATTGGAAGAAAGGCTTCCATTAACAGTGAGTGTTAGCTCCTTATCGAGTGTGGGTTGGAGCCTACAACACAGGAAGTTGGTGCTTCCATCTGAGTAGATATATGAAGTATTGTTGGGGGTTGATACATCCTGCAAGTTTGTTCTTGAGTAATTCCAGGAAGCGACAAGTTGGTTCTTTCAACCAATCCAAGCAGTCAGTTCTTCTAGTAAGCAAATCAAGTGTCTACACAAGAGGGGAGTTGGTACTTCCTGCTAGTGGGTGATAGCAACCAATATAAGGGAGTTTGTACTTATTGTGAATGGGTGATCACAATGAATGACACAAAAAGTAGGACCTCATATTTACATCATAAAAAACATAATATTTTGTGGTTTTTCTCCTAAAAGGGTTTCCATGTTAAACCTTTGTGTCATATGTGCTTGTTGCTCATGGTGTATGTGTTTATGTGTTGATATTAAATTGTTGTCACATGATATTTTGTTGATGATGTACATGGTTGGCTTCCAAATTTCAATGTTGAATAAAGTTTGGCATAGAAGTTTAAGTTAGCCTTAATATTGATTCACCCCCTTCCCTCTCAATATTAATCGAGGTTTCCAATAATTAGTATTAGAGCCAAGTTTGTTATAGACATTTTTGGGCACTGAAACCCCAATCATAAATTTCCATAAACCAAGGGATCCTAAGTCCCTAAAAGTTTTGTTCCAACCCCTAAAAGAACAAGGTCAATTGATTACAGCATCTCCCAGAAGTTCTCCATGAAAAACTACTCAGAACTGGTCAAAATTGGACCATCTGACCTGCTCCATGGTCAAGGTGTGATGCATACTGAAAAGCCCTTCTATGGGGTGCGATGGGCGAGAGTGGACAAATGGCAGAGTCAATCTGTGAGGTGGAGGATCATGGAATCTTCCAGAAACTTCTCCTGTGACACTTGCCTCTCTGCATTCGTCCAGGGATGAGTAAGAGATCATCAATCTCCAAGTGGAATCAAGAACTATCAGAGAGAGGACACTAATCAAATCTCAAAAGCTAACTCACCCCCTTGAAAACATCTATATATGGATCCCTCATCCCAGAGATCCATAGGTTGGAATTTTTTATCTTGTAAGGAAGTGCTGCTGGTTTCTTGGTGTAACATCATAGTGTTGGGTGATCTAAGCTTTTCATGAGGTGAAGAAGGGCTATCTTGCTGAGAGGATGACGCTGGGTCAGAAAAATTGGTTGTAATCCTCTTTGCTATTCTTGATTATTAATAAAGCTATTCGAGTTTTCCTCCACATTCTTGTATGATTGATGATATATGCATTTGTGTGGTCAATATATATCTGGTCCTATGTTGTTTATGATAGTAGATCTTTGTTCTTGGATAGTGTTATGCTGCTTTGATTCTACAGGTACTCTATGAAGCTGTGTAAACGAGGAAGCAAGTGGCAAAGGTCTATCAAAAGGGAGAGGAATCAAGCAAGGAACCAAGTGCAAGATAGAGGTTGGTCTCCTTCTTTCCCCTCTTATCTACTTCTCATAAAGGAAAACGAAAGTGGTTTTAGTTTGTTTGTTTCTAAGGTAGCTACCAACCTTAGTGGGACTAGCAGCTCTGCATAGACACTAGATTTCCCGATAACAAAATGGTGACTCCACTGGGAAGCGAATAGATTGTTTGTGTGTTTATATTTGTTTGCTTTATAAACTTACAGACGGAGCCTGAAGTCAGGCCAACTAGCCTTCAAACTGCATTCGCTATGTAAGTGCAAAGTAGATTAATGCTGCTTCAGTCTATCTCCAGGTTTTGTTTATGAACTGAAAAATCGATTTACAAGCTCTTTAATTGCCCTTGTGGTGGCTCTAGTAACCTCCTTAGATCTACCCCTGTGATTTATTTACTGATTACCACTTGCTCGGCCAAAATCCCTGAACTGTACTGCAAACTGTGATCAAGAACTGGATCAAAAGTCTCGCACTGTACCATCGCACCCTCTCTTCAAGGATCTCAGTATGCATCGCACTTCCCGTGTTCTGTAGGTGGGATGCATACTGGAATCCCTGTGTAACAGGTGTGCTGATCAGAAAGGGCTAATTTTGCCCTCAGACTTTGGTTTTTTCACTCTTTTAAGCTCTATTCAGGAGTTTTGCTATCTGTAATCAGTATACCGCTGTTGGAAACCCCCTTCCTTGCCATTATTCCGCCTCCATTGTGCAAAGAACTGTGATTGTTTTTGTGTATTGTGATCCATTTTTAGTTCTATTTTACAAAGAAGTAGCGTAATTGAACTATCGTTTCTTGATTTGGAACTGTCGCAAGTGTTGTTTTAGTCATAGAAGAGAATTCGACTGTTCTTGATAGTCGATTACACTGTTACTCTTGTATTTGATTTGAATGAGTAGTTTTTCAAGTGTCGAAAGCAAGTTTTCAATTCCAAATCACAAAGTGTCATCATTGTCTTCATTTTGTCTTGAAAAGAAACTTGTTAGTAATGTCGCTTTGAAAATAATTCAGATTTGCACTTAGCTTTCTTTTTATCATTCACACATTAAGAAGGCTGAAAACAAATACATGCATGTGCATTTGCATTTAGACTGTTTGTTGGTTTGATTTAGGACAGTGCATATAGTGTGTGCTCTCTGCTCTATGTTGAAAGAATATCGTCTCTCTTTCCTTAGTAGCTAGGATTTTCATTGCAAAAAGAAGATTAAACGATGGTTTATCATCTTAGATTGCATTTTATGAAATTGTATATCTACATCACGCGGTGAACCTGAAAGGAAAATTTCTTAAGCAAGATCAACTGTAAAATAAATTTAATGAATCTAAAAGTGCTTTGGAACCTAACACATAACATTTAGAAGTCTAAGCTAGAGACGTATTTCAGCATCGTAAGGCCTGGTAACTGTTGTTTTCGTTGCTGGTTGGGTGATTCCTCCACTTTGAGACGATAAGTGCCAGTACAGACTTGTGCTCCCACGTACCATCGAGTATGTATTGGGAGACCACAATAGGCTTTATCCTTTATCCATAGGAATCCATGTCTGCCGCCCTATCGATCGCGATGCACTGAACACAGTATTCGGGAAGATTGACTGCCGTACCGTAAAAAGTATTCTGTAGTTTTGCGATTGGTTTGGTAATCCCTCTGTCTAGATTTCCAGAGTAGTATCTTTCATTCCTTTTCAGACTCCTTAAAGGAAAAGGTCCATCTGAGCACTTGTCACTTCAAGCTCATTAAAAATCGAAGGCGACTAGAGTCATCTTTTGTTTTTTCTCGACTCTTAAAAATTGAAAAGACAAGTTGTGTCAAAGCGTCTAAAATTTATTTTAATCGGAATAAACATCACCTTCCCTGCGTTGGTCTTAGGTTGAGAAAAATGGAGTCCACCAACCAAGGATTTCCCCTTGGAGGAAATCCTAGTCCTTTCTCCTCTTGGGAAGATGTTGGTGCACCCCATATGGCCACATTGTCGCTTCCAGGATTGACAATCAGCTTGCCTGTATGGCTCTTCTTGACCTCTGTCGTTCAGAACACCGTGATTCCTGAACAATCAAGTCAGAAACTAAATGATACCAAAGTCAACCCCCAACCTTCTAATTCATCCAGTTCTCCCTCTCCTCCTTCCTCTTTGCTTGATAAAGTTGGTAAAGCCAAAAATCAAGTAACTGAGAAGAAGAAGGAGAAGAAGAAGAAAGAGAAGAAGAAGAAGGAGCCAATGGCGAAAAGGGGCAACCATGCATCGTCTAATGAAAATCCACACACTGCACCGTCTAGGCCTAAATCGCCATGTGTCATTTGCAAAGGAGACCACTATCATTGAGATTGTCCTTGCATCCCTTGGATCTTAGGGGACTGGTCTCCTAGTTTGCACAATCCGGTGTCATCAACCTCTGATGATCATGTTGAAAATACACCGTCAACTAGTGAAAGTGAAGCCCCTAGACAAAAAGGAAAATGTAAATTTCCTTGTAAACTGTGTGAAGGCGATCACACCATCCACCGTTGACCCTTCTTAGACGAGGCTAAAAGAGTTTTGGATGACCGTCTCGTTTCACCGTTACGACTTCCTCCTGGATATAAGAAGCTCTTGCCGAGTCCGTCACTAGTTGAAAATCCAGCTGACACGCCATTGTGGTCGGCCGAAGAGTCTATCATTGAAGATAAACCATCTGAATCCACACCAGACGAAAGTTAAAAGGTCGAGGCGGCAGTTGATCCGGTCTTGCCTTTAGAGTATCCATCTTCAGATGATACAGTCACCAGAGAGAACAAGAATGACACTGTCCAAATTCTCTTCGTAAGCACAGACTCTGATGAACATGGGGGCAGTCTACCTGTTCCTTTACCATAGGAAGGAAGTTCGTCAGAGTCATATCTGGCCATCTATTTGGTCCCACCTCCAAGCAACCTAGTTGTTTCCTTCGATTGGAATCTACTGGGCAAACCCTACTTACCGGCTAGTGTACCATTTCGAATCATTGCTCAAATATATAGAATGGTCGTGGCCGGTACCATCATAGATGAAGGGGCTTCTCTGAGTATCCTTTCCTCAACTACTTGGAAAGCGCTTGGTTCACCATCGCTTTTGCCTAAAATGAGAAATCTAACAGGCTTTGACAAAGGAACCAGTCGACCGTTAGGGATCCTTCCCAATGTGCCAATAACATTGAGAAGGAAAACTGTTCATATGAACATAATGGTAGTCCAAGGACCCCTGGATTATAATCTACTCCTTGGACACGGCTATATTTATTGCATGGGAGCCATTGTCTCCTCACTCTTTAGAGTAATGTGTTTTCCACATGAAGGAAGAGTGGTCAAGCTCGTAGACCAGCATTCATTCCCTGGTTCACACATAGCAAATAGTCAAATACCATCCTTGAATGGTATTTTCATGCAAGGAATGTCTCATCAATCCCTAATCCGTCCACCTGATGAGCGCGAGTGATTCGGAGGGCATGACTGAAACCCAAGGGGCATGCACCCTTGCCTGTTTCGACAGGAAAACCTCGGGTATAGGGTAGGTTTCCGCGAAGGATATATGACTATTTTATGAGATTAAACTGGAATAAGATTCCTTCGTCAAATTTATGTGAGTGGAGCTAGTTACGCCATTCACCTTTGTTTATTTCGGTAGACATCGCCAAGGAAGTGTTTTGTCTGAAGTGGATAGAACAATCTTTGGTAACCTGGAAATTTTTCGCTATACCTGGGGGCATGCAAACCTTTTGGCATGCAAGCAAAGAGCGACCATTTATTTTTTAAATTTGTAGGTCCTCTAACCCTTTAAACTCATAGGATTGGTCATTTCCTAACTTGCATAAAGAAAGGATGCGGGGCAAAGCTTTGAAAAAATTCCATTTTATATGAGACATCCTTATTATACGACTAGATCGAGCAGTTTTAACGCGGAATTCAAGCTCGTTAAAAAATAAACATAAGCAATGAGCAAATGTTCCCCCAGAGTTTAAGCTCATTAAAAAATGAACCAATTTCCGGTAAATAACCATCGTGAATGTATTATCATCAGCCTTTGATGCCTTGGTCATGCTCTCATCATCACCTCCACTCTATTTTGGCCGATCATTCACCTCCATTTGATTTTTTACCCTTTTTGAGGAACAATTGCGAAGAGTGATCCTGTTAGCCATCCTTGTGACACTGCCATGATTGGAAAATTCCAAACCTTACCTGGAATTAGCTGCTACCCAAATTTATCACTCGTTCCTCAAAAAATGAGTCTCCTTTAAGCTCTTTTCAACTAACTCATAAAATATGAAAAGATTGCCGAGTAATTGGCCTCTCTAGCTCGTTAAAGTGACCGGAAGTGCTATCCCTCCTTTAGATTTTAATCTTTTTGGACTTGAGGGATTATTACACAAAAAGATTGAGCGCTTGTTTTGTTCGGCTCGTTAAAAGTACTGAAAATTCATCCCTTTTGTATTGTTTTATACTTTTTCGGACTCAAGGGATTATATGACGAAAAAGGATTATTGGAGTTTTCTTTACATCCCTTTTCAGACTCTCTAAAATTGAAAAGGACCGAGTTATCTTTGTCGTTAAACTCGTTAAAACCGAATAGCGACAAACTTGTCCATACAGACAAGAATGAGTTTCACTATCGCTAGGCTCGTTAAAACATAGCGATGGTTTGCCCGAAGGGCAAATTATAGAACAAGCATATGTTATCCTCCTCAAGCTTGACAAAAATAAAGAGGTACTGGTCAGCAATGACTGGGGAAAAATTGGGAAGAAAACTTGCAGAAACTTTATTGGTAGCAAGTCGCTCTTGAACATGACACTTTCACTCCGCATCCGAGTCAGGTTAGGTTGTTCCGTTCACTGGTCATATCACCATTGGTCCATCACACCATCCATATTTGGGGTTAACGCTACCAATCCATCATGTCAGTGTTGTCGATATGTTCAAGAGAAGTCACTCAGAGAATTCACCTGTGTCTCATCCACTACAGTACATTTACACTCCATTCTTTCATGACCCCCACCCTGAACCTTATGTCATCAGATCGTTTTCACCTCCATTAAAATCATTTGCTCTGTTCTGTGTCATTGATGTGGGATTCACTAAGGCACTCCTATGACGGATCGCTTCTTGTCGACATCAGCTCATTATCCAAGAAGTCGATCTAGGAACAACCCTTTCAGTACTTTGAAGCTCGCATGCCTCAATGGCAAGTTTCTCACTTCCGGTGATAGGTTTGCATCAATGGCCTTCGACCGAAAGATTTTGCGTGGTGTTCAACACCAAGTCCCTTATTCACACCACGTGAATTGTACTGTAGTACCTTGAGGATCATCATCATTATTGGTGATTCCTCTCGCACATGTTAATAGCTTACATCATTGGCTGGTAATCAGGCGATGTCTTTCCATGTTCAACTCCAGAACATCTCTCACATGGATCGACTTATACTTTGAGCGAAGATCGAACGAGATTGAAGACCCTAGATCTAGTTTCATCCATCCGGGCTGCGATATATGTTTATGAAAATAAATACTTCAAATGTACATCATTACTGCACAGATAATCATCCAATCCAAGGGATGATGGCTCTACCAGAATCATCAGTCTGCACTCAGACAATTGTCTGTCTTATGTACATGAAAATGAATTTATAAAGTTGAGCATGGGAATGCCTACCTCAGCTAGATCATGAAAATATTATGAAGATAATGTATTGTATTGTATCTTATTACAAGTCACCTCCCAACTTGAAAAAACTTCGGATCCTCATGATAAAGCATTTCACCCGACATCAAAAAAAGATTAACGACCTCATGCTTTAGGGGGCAACTGTTATAGATATTTTTGGGTACTGTAACCCCAATCATAAATGTCCATAAACCAAGGGCTCCTAAGTCCCTAAAAGTGTTGTTCCAACCCCTAAAAGAACAAGGTCAGCTGATTACATCATCTCCCAGAAGTTCTCCATGAAAAACTACTCAGAACTGGTCAAAATTGGACCATCTCACCTGCTCCATGGTCACGGTGTGATGCATACTGAAAAGCCCTTCTATGGGGTGCGATGGGCGAGAGTGGACAAATGGCAGGGTCAATCTGTGAGGTGGAGGATCATGGAATCTTCTAGAAACTTCTCCTGTGACACTTGCCTCTCTGCATTCGCCCAGGGATGAGTAAGAGATCATCAATCTCCAAGTGGAATCAAGAACTATTAGAGAGAGGACACTAATCAAATCTCAGAAGCTGACTCACCCCGCTTACAAACATCTATATATGGATCCCTCATCCCAGAGATCCAGAGGTTGGAATTTTGTATCTTGTAAGGAAGTCCTGCTGGTTTCTTGGTGTAACATCATAGTGTTGGGTGATCTAAACTTTTCATGAGGTGAAGAAGGGCTTTCTTGCTGAGAGGATGATGCTGGGTCAGAACAATTGGTTGTAATCCTCTTTGCTATTCTTGATTATTAATAAAGCTATTCGAGTTTTCCTCCACATTCTTGTATGATTGATGATATATGCATTTGTTTGGTCAATATATATCTGGTCCTATATTTTTTATGATAGTAGATCTTTGTTCTTGGATAGTGTTATGCTGCTTTGAATCTACAGGTACTCTATGAAGCTGTGTAAATGAGGAAGCAAGTGGCAAAGGTCTATCAGAAGGGAGAGGAATCAAGCAAGGAACCAAGCACAAGACAGAGGTTGGTCTCCTTCTTTCCCCTCTTATCTACTTCTCATAAAGGAAAACGAAAGTGGTTTTAGTTTTTTTGTTTCTAAGGTAGCTACCAGCCTTAGTGGGACTAGCAGCTCTGCATAGACACTAGATTTCCCGATAACAAAGTTCCTTCAAGAAAAATTTAACCACTTGATGGTGGATCAAAAGGAAACAATCTCTAATCAAGTTTGGCTATCACGAGAGGTAGTTCCATTTTTTAATGGATCATACTATGAGCTCTGGAGGGTTATAATGGGAGCTTGTTTAATGGTCATCAATGAAGGTGTTTGACTATCTGTAGAATATGGAGAGAAGAATGAATTTAATATAGAATCCAATAGGATTATAATGAATGGGCTATCAAAATCATACGTTGATAAGGCAAGAAATTGGAAGAAACAAAGGAAATGTTGGAAATATTACAATGTATGTATGGAGGAGATAGCAATGTGGCTCAAGAAAAGTTTGAAGAACCTTGCTACTCAAGTAGTGAAGCAAAAGATTCAAAAGTTTCTACTAGAGATAAGAAAATAAGGGGAGAAAGGATGAGGACATCTGAGAGGAAAGATTCTTGAACAATAGAATATATTTCTCCCATTAAGGAAGTCACTACTCATCACTCTCAAGCTATTGATGATGAAGAATTATAAGAAATTCCATGCTAGTCAGGATGTAGATACACCTACCTTAGTAGCAATACAAAATGAGGGCTCCTCATAAAAAGAAGAGAGTATATCCAATGTAGAGAATATGAGTAGCCTTAGTAGTGATGAATATGGAATACTCCTTAGACATGTGGAAGATTCCATGAACATAGAGAGGAACTTAGATCACTATGGTGTTTCAATTAACACCTCTGATATCGATGAAGATGATTTAGATGAAAGGATCTATTTTAGGAGGGAGTTTATATCTGCTCTAAAAGAGATCAAGGAGCTATTAGAAGAAACTATCAAGCAAAAGGAGTAGTTGCATGAATACGAGGTTGAGAATGAGAAGTTGAGAAAAACAATTGTATAGTTAAATTCTCAATAAGAAGAGGCTAGCAGACTAAATGGGTTGTTAGCCAATCAATTGTATGAAAGTGAAGATCGTTGTGAGAGACTACAAGCTAGAGTATTTTCATTGAGACATGACCTAGAAAGGAAAAATAAAGAGTTGTCTCAATATCAAAATCTTGAAGAGAGAAAAATATATTTGGATGAGATGCTTGTTATGCAAATGTCACCTCTCATCAAGGTTGGTTTAGGTATCAAAGAAGATTCAAGATTAAAGAAGGAAAAGGCTATAGGTTCAGCTAACCATGAAAAAGGATTTGAAGGTTCCAACAACAACAAAGGAAGAGGATTAGTTGGAAAACAATAGTAGCAAAGAAATTGACATCAACTAAAGAAGAAAATGGATCAACATTATAACAAATAGTTGTAAAGGAAGCAGTAACATAGAATTGGTTGAGGCAAAAATTCAAACAGTCATGGACAGGATATGAAGAGCCAAAAAAATTCCTTTCTTCCTCAAGGACAATGCCTTCAAAGAAGAGGTATCTTTGGTTCTCAAAGGCCCTTCTATGGATACTATTTTTCTTGCAATAACTTTTGGGCATAAAGCCATAGATTGTAGATGGCATGTAAGAAACAAAATCTCTTGGGTAGAAAAACCTAAGAATACATGAACCTCCTAGCAGAAGGCATGCTGGCAATGAGAGAAGATTTGACAACAATGCTACCAAGTATGGCAATCCTTTTGCTCCATTCCCAAGCCATGTCGAATGCTATAACTATGAAAATTTTGGGCACAAGGCAACAAACTACATATATGATAAGAAAAATCATGCTTCTTATCATATGAATGCAAATGTAGCAGCTTGGGCTTTGAAGAAATAAAGGAACAATAGAGCAGAGGAACACAGATTTGTCTTCAATGCTCTGTGTCAAAGAGAAAGATGAAAAGGGAGAAATAATTAAGAAGGAAATCAAGAAGAATGATGCTATTACTCTTGTAGAAGACCACTCTGTAAATAAAAAAGGTAGCAAGATGATCTGGAGAAAGAAAAGGGAAGTAAGGAGAAGTGTTCTCTAGCCATGTGTAGTCAAGAAAAGGCCCAAACTTGGGAAAAGGAGACACTAGAAAATAATGCTCTTATCATGACTCGGTCATTTAAGATCTGGAAGAAAAAGAAGGAAATTATAATAAGGGAGAGTATATCCTTTATTTCTCTTGAATGAAGGAAGAGGATGGCCCCAAGGGAGGCCAAATAAGTCAGATGCAAGGAACCATATGAGAATAATCAAAAGTGCATTTGAATTTTAAAGGTATGATTAGGTATCCTTATCGATTACAATAATGACTTGGTTATCTTAAATATATAAGAAATGTAGGAGTAAGCCAAAGGAGAGTGTAACCAACATGATTTTAGAGGGAGATACAACAGAAGTGTGGAAGGGTAAGAGGCCCAGATTTTGATTCAGGTCCATAGGACCAGTCCCAATGAAAATAAAAGAAGGTAGATGAAAATAAATTAGAAAAGGGAGAGAGAATTAGCTTAGGGGGACCTACGTTATTACTGGTAATACACAACAATCCTTATCCTCAAGAAGAGATGATTTCTCAATAAATGAAAGGTTTACATCTTGGGTGAAATACCCTTGTTTCATTTAATATTGATAACATGTTTACTCCTAGAAATATTATGTTGATGAACAGAATTGGAACAAGATTTTAATTCCACTTATCTTTTAATTTGCATCACTATCTCAATTAGTGGTCTAGGTTCATGTGGAGTAACCTTTTTGTGAAAATGTGAATTTCTTTCTGAGTGGGAGCTATAAGAGTTTGCCTGGTAGATTATCAAACTCATATCAATCTGTTGGTGCAATTGGTATCATTTAAGTAGAAGTCCATTTGTGTAATAGTATGATCTTAGGGGGAGAAGTGCTGATTGTTAATATGCTTAAGAGAAGTGAGAACAGTCTCACGAATAGAAGAAATAGTGGAAGGATAAGCGCAAATGCATCAATAATTGTTGGTATTTGCAACAACAACAATACCATATGCAATTTTCATTTTTATAAATTTATTTTAATTGGTACAAAAGATGCATTGATAGGGAAAGGATTTAGCCAACAGACCTAAGGTTTCAATAAATGGATGCATTTAAAAAGGAGGTAGTATATACTCAGGAGGAGCATATCACATATGCCCATATCCTAGAGTAGCAACAATAGATACAAGAATACAAAAGGACATATTTTACTATTGTCTTGTTATGCACATGTATTTTCCCATGATGTTTGTAGCTGAGCTTTAATTATAGACTTCAAGTGCCCCATTATGAAGATTTAAGCCCTTGAGAAGAGACGTTTTCAGAGAAAAAATCACATTAGCAACTAAACTCTGAATCAATATTTGAAAGAGGGAGATGAAGCACCCTATAGCCCTTTTCCATTGATGTGAAAGTGGGAGAGTAAGTTTTGATGGGTCTTGCAGAGGAGGGAAATTAGTCGGTGTGGAAGTAGCATGAGGATTTACCATATATGTGGAGAAGTGATGTGGTGCTACCATCAATGCCAAAGAGGGGGATTGTTGGATAGTTTACATCGCCAGGATGGATGTGCATTCAGTGTGTTGGCATTGACATGAACCAGGTTAGAATTTATGTTGGTGGCAGAAAGTGTGTTGGCGTTGATGTCAACTAGAATAACATTGATGTGCATAGTGTTTCAAGCTAAGGGGGAGTCCCATGGTTTTTGAATTCTTAGGTAGAGAACTATCATAGTAGCAGGATATGAATTTTTAGAATCTATAAAGTCCTTTATCTATGATGGTTAGCGTGTTTTAGGACTTGGAGGAGGTTACACCTTAGGAGTTTAGTTCACATGCTCTTTAAAATGGAATATTTGGATTGTCCTAAAAAAAATATTTCCAACGATATACTGAAGTACATAAATGGACTCCTGGATGACAACTTATCGCTAGTCAAAGCTTAGGTTGCTCAAAGTCAAAGTTGCAGTGTTAAAATGGTTGGGGGACCCCTTGGAGGATGTTAGTTTGGAATTTTTCCAAACATGACATAATATTTTAATAGAGTAGCTAAAGAAGAACCAGGCAAATGTGGCTTGACAGTGTTGTTGTAGGAGAAATGTCATTAGTTAACAATGGAGCCCTTTTTAAATGCAAGACTCATAAATGGACCCCAGAAGGTTCAAACAACGAGAAAAGGAGGAGGCTCAAGATGGTAAGCATCTAGATCACATGGAAAATACATAAATTAGTGGAGCAGGTGGAAAGATATGTCGTTGGTAAATTTTTTAAGGTAGGGAGGCCCATGTCAGGATACATGTATTGGGAAATGTTGACATGAATAATTGGGAATCAAACAATCAATGATATCGAGGCAGAGGTAAATAAATAACCATGACCCTTAAAAATCTATCAAAGGAATTTGAAGAAAAGCACAAGGCTTGAGACCCTTTTTCTTTTTCCTCATAGTAGGCATGTGGTATAATTGTATTAGTTGGTGATGATGTTAGCGTGATGTCAATACAAGGGGAATCATGGAAGGAATATTTGACATTTTTGGGTGGCCTAATGGGCCAAAACCGAGTGACACAGTCACCACTCCTGAGGTGCCATGTGGAACTTATGATGACAACATGTTGTCATCCCATAGGTATAACCCCACAACCCCAGAAGGTTTGAGTAGGCACAAAGAAAACCTGCAAGTTGACTAGGCATCGATCATGTGTATTACAACTCATTACTTCAGTTTGTTGATTTTTTGATGCAAGCGACGAGTGGACCCATGATACACATCATCCCTGGATCATGATCCCGGAAGCTTTTTAAAGGGACATAGAAAGGGGGCAATGGGTTGAAGAGGCAATGGACCAATGCAATAGAGCCAAGGGCTAATGAGAGTGAATATAGGTGGCCCCATGGGATTGATCATCCCACAAGGCTCAGCGTGGAAAAATTCTAAAGACACAAAGGAGAACTATTAGGAGGATAAAGGCAAGACACGTCAGCAAGACAACACAATAGCCAATAACCAATGAGAGATGAGTGAGAGGATGCAATGGGATGCGTAAGCCTGTAAGTCATACCTCATAGGAAATAAATGAGCACTAGGAAATAAAATTGGTGTAATAAATCTAAGAGAGAGGGATTTGATTAAAAGTTGACAGTTCTGTAAAATGACAAAAGGCACATCTAGGACTTGGTTTTGAGAATGTTTCGCTTGTTGGATGACCACAGGCCTTGAGGAAAGAAGGAAAGAAAGGTCACTAAGATAGGTATGTTGTGTGGTGGCATTAAAATTCATCATGATATACTCTTTATTGGCTAGTGGCTACAACGAGTGGACCCATGGGATAATTCATCCCATAGGGGAGACACTGGAAGGATTTATAGGGTGTAATAGAAAAGTTTCAGGATAAAGGCGCTAGAGCCTAAAGTAATGCATTAGAACATAGTTCTATTGCATCAATAAGACCAAGAGCACAAAAGGGTTAAAGTGTGGAACATATGTCCATTGGGATTAAAGGTAAAGATGTGTTGAGGAGCTAGTTTGTAGTGATTTTGTAGCAATTTCACATGTTATTGTGACTAAGGACCTTATGACAAAAAGTAATAAAAAGGGGCATTGGGGGCTATGGGATTATCACCTACGGAGCATGAAATGAGTCAACAACCAAAGTTAACTTGTGTGCCAGACATGGCAGTTATGCCAAATTGGTTATAGTCTTAATTGGAGTTACCAGAACTTGGGCAGATACGCTTATGGATGGATAATTATTTTGAGTGCATGGGTTGAGTGCACATGCTAAGCTAATGGGGTCAATGACAATGAAAATTTTTGTGATCTATGATTCAAGACAGTGAAGGACCGTGATGCGTAGGAGAAAATTAATGGAGCCCGCCTTGAAACATAATTAGTCACCCTTGGTCTTCCTTGCGTGCCATGTAGAATTAAAAAGATAAGTTTGTTAAGTGTAAAGGATATGATCACACAAGAATGGATCCATGCATGAGGTACATTTTGTATTCTATGGGTGTTATAGACATATTTGGGCACTACAACCCAAAACTCATATGTCCATAAACTAAGGGCTCCTTAAGTCCCTAAAAGTGTTGTTTCATACCCTAAAGGATCATGGTCAACTGATTACATCATTTTCCAGAATTTCCACCTGAAAAACTACTCAGAACTGGCCAAAATTGGACCGTACAGACTACTCCATGGAAGGTGCAATGCAAAATGACTGCCAAATTGGCCAGGTGTGATGCATACTAAAATGGCCTTCTATGGGGTGCGATGAGTGAGAATAGACAAATGGCAGAGACAGTTTGCAAGGTGGATGATCATGGAATCTTCCAGAAACTTCTCCTGTGACACTTGCCTCTCTGAATTCGCCCAGGGATGAGTAAGAGATCATTGAAATCTCCAAGTGGAACCAAGAACTATCAGTGGAATGACACTAATCAAAAACCCAGAGCTGACTCATACCCTTGCAAGACATCTATAAATGGATCCCTCATCTGAGAGATCTGAAGGATAGAATTTTGTATTTTGTAAGGAAGTGTTGTTGGTTTGTTGGTGAGAAAAGACATTGCATTGTTGGGTGATTTGCTTGTTCATGAGGTGAAGAGGGCTTCTACAACTAGGAGGATGTTGTTGGATCAGACAGCTAGGTTTTAATTCTCTCTTACATTACTATTAATAAAGTTTTTTTGGTTTTCATCCATATAGTCGTGTGTTTATGAATCTTATTGTTTATGAATGCAATTGTATGGTCAATGTGTTTCTGATTCTGCATTGTTTATGATGTTTTAGATAGAGATGCTTTGATAGTTTGTTGTTACTTTGATTCTATAGGTACTCTTTGAAGCGGGACAAGTAGGAGAGGAGTGGAAAATTCTATCAGGGAAAGAAGAAATCAAGCTAGGATCAAAGCAAAAGATCCATGTTGGTCATCTTTTCTTCTCTTCCATCTATCACACTTAAAAGAATTATTGAAAAGCTTTCATTGTTTGTTTCTAAGATAGCTACCCATCTTAGTGGGACTAGTAGTTCGAATTGACACTAGTTTCCCCTGAAGCAAAATGGCGACTCCGCTGGGGAACAAATAGTTTGTTTTGTTTGTTTATTGTTTTCTTTATAAAATACAGACGGAGCCTGAAGTTAGCTAGCTAGCCTAAATCACTAAACTTAGATGGTTGATTTATGAACTAAACATCTAACTTACAAATCATTCTAAGTGCCCTTGTGGTAGCCCAGAACCTCATCAGATCCTACCCCTATGCTTTGTTTTTACTGTCCATCATTACTTAGCCTAAATCACTAAACTTAGATGCAAATTTTGAGCAAAAACCAAGCTCAGTTTCACTCCCTGGCCCATTTCACTGTCTGTAAATGTGCAACCTGGTTGCATCGCACCTCCCATGTGTTGCAAGTGAGATGCATCCATGTTTCCCTATGTTACAGGTGCAATGATTGAGTGTTACTGATTTCTTCTCTGAAAGTTGGTTTTTTCCTCTTTATTTTCAGCTTTATTCAATAGTTTTTGTTGTACATGATCAATACCTTCTTGCTGAAAACTTATTCCTTCACATATTTCCACCTCCATCAGTTAGGAATTGTAAATGTTTTTTTGTATTTGTCAATCATTTACAGTCTTCCTTTGTTGAAAGTAGCCTAATCGAACTGTCGTTTTTGATGCAAGTGTCGTAATTGTCATTTTGAATCAAAAGAAGAGTGTCGTAAAGTCTTCCTCTTCTAGATAGTTGATTGTACTTTTTTCATTGTACTTGATTTGAATTATTAGTATTTGAAGTGTCAAAAAGCAGTTTTCAATTCGAAATTGAAAAGTGTCGTCTTAGTATTCCTTTCGTTTTGAAAAGAAATTGTTTGAAATGTCGCTATGAAAGAAAATAGTTCATATATGTACTTAGCTTTCTTTTTTGGCATTCACACATTAAGAAAGCGGAAAAAAAATACATGCATGTGCATCTACATTTTGACTGCATGCAAAATTTGATTTAGGAAAGTGCATTTAGTGTGTGCTCTATGCTCTCTGCTGAAAGAAAAATCGTTATCTTCTTTCCTTTGTAGCTAGGGTTTTCATTGCTAAAAGAACATAAACAATTGTTTATCATTTTATATTGCATATTTAGGAATTTCACATCTACATCACACAGTGAACCTTGAAAGACAAACTTCTAAGCAAGATCAACTCTAAAATAAACATCAATGAACATAAAAATGCTTTGGAACCTAACGCAACACATCTAGAAGTCTAGACTAGAGACATGTTCTGGCATCGTAAAACTTGGTAACTATCATTTTCATCGAAGGTTGGATGATTCCTCCTCTTTGATATGACAAGTTCCAGTACGGACTTGTGCTCCCCGTACCATCGAGTATATATTGGGAGATCATAATAGGTTGATATCCTTTATCCTTAGGAAACTTTGTTTTCCACCCTATCGATCGTAATGCACTGAACACAACATTCTGGAAGATTGATTGCCATACATAACTCCTTGGTAATTTCTCTATCATTTATAACCAAGGTGTATTTTGCAGTTTTACAATCGGTTTGGTAAACCCTCTGTCTAGATTTCCAGAGTAGTCACTTTCATTCCTTTCATTCCTTTTCGACTCCTTAAAAGAAAAGTTCCATCTGAGCACTTGTCACTTCAGGCTCATTAAAAATCGAAGGCGACTAGAGTCACCTTTAGCTTTTTCTTGACTCTTAAAAATTAAAAAAGCAAGTTGCGTCAAAGTTTCTTAAAATTCATTTAAATCGGAATAACATTTTTCCCCTTTAATTTTTTTAGTTGATCAAGTAATCTGCAATCGTGGAAGAAAGTCAATCAAAACCCTGTCATTCACGGAGACTAGCGAGCCAACTGTCTTTGACCCCGGAAACAAAACCAACCCAGGAAAAACGGTCTCATTTAACTGAGTCCAATTCACCTAATTTATTTGAAACTTGTGTTTCAACATCGTAAGAGACTACAGTTACTCCAAGTATCTCTGGTACATTTCCCTTTACAGAGAAATTTCCGTAGTTACAAGAGGACATTAGAACTAATCCTAGTGTAATGGTAGACACCTCTATTCTTGAAGTAGCTCCACCTAGGACTGATCCAGAAACTAAAGTTCACTTACCTGAACATCTGGAAGTTGAGTTCCTAGAATTCAGAAGGTGTCACCCCTCCAGTATCTGTTACAGCAGAAGCTACACTTTCTTCGGCTCCAGAAATATTTTACGGACCTGACAGTCTATCTCTTCCGCCTGGATTGATTGCTATAGAAGAAAAAGTAAAGGATCTTCCACCCAGTACTCTAGTGCATTTTGGAACTGGGATCCACTTACATCCTTCTACTATAGAAGTTATTTCTTTTTCATTGCAAGTTCCTGTCGAATCACTAGGAAATCTTTTGGATAGACTAAATATGTCTGAGAACCATCAACATCTAGGACTATGTCAACTGACACAGCTATGATGGAGCTTCCTGTTTCCATTCCTACAATGTTTGCTGGTATACCATCTATCTCAACTAGTTATCAACAACAAGCCGGATTCCACCTAGGGACTATTTCGACGACATGGTCTGTTCCAATTCCTTCATTCGGGATCTCATCTGGTATTTCTTATGTTGAAACTCAACAAGTTGATCCAATGTGCCTTCAAAAGCCGATCTACTCTTTAAGCACTGGATTACCACCATATGGGGGGTAGTATGCCTTTTCATTGTTCCCTCCTGGAGAACAACCATATGGTAGTTTACAACAAATTTAAGGTCAAACTGGAATTACATCTAGCGGTTGGGTACCAATACTGCTTCAAAAACCAAGGGTTGTATATTCAATGCAACCAGTCCAACTTGTGTCAAATATTCCCACTACTTTTGCACCCTTGCCACTACCTTTTTATCCCATTTTCAGTTACCAATAAGGTACGAAACAGGGACATAACTCCTTACCAACTTTAAACAGACGACAACCACTCACATATCTTTTCATATTCATGAGTGGCACCGTCGTCGAAGAATGGTGAAGATGTACGTTCCTGATCAGCTTTTAGCTGAATGGTTTATAAAGACATTGTTACCCTCTATTACAGAGGATGTGGCTAAGGGAGGAGTTGTCACTGAAGAGCAAGTCATTTCTCGTGCACAATATTTAGACTTGATCTATACTCAGTCTGGCATGCTCTACAACAAAATTCCTGACGCTCCTAGACTAGAATTTTCCATTCCTCCCCCTCCTAAACCAAACAAAGACTCTCATGCTAGCAATGGTGTGATAGGTACGACAAGCACGAAAACCCCAAAGGCTACATCTAAGAAAGCTCGTACGGTTTCTATTCAAAACGTAGATGAAGAACCTCTCACCTCAGAGGTCAATGCCGTGTCAACTGACAAAGGAAAAAATCCTAAGCAACCAGGGGGCAAGAAGAAAGGGACAAACAAAAAGAAGAAACAGGAGGATTCGACTCCTAAGAAACCTTCTGGAAACCCTACTAGAAAGAAGAAACCTAATCAGCCATGTTTCATATGTGATGAGGACCATTACACAAAATATTGTCCACATCAAGCTGAAGTCAAGAAGTTTTTCAAAAAGACTTCAAATACCTCAGTGGTATTGACTGATCCGTTTCCAAATCCAGAAACTAACCTGGTTGCTAGTGATCATGCTTCCCCATCCCAAGTGCTTATGTTATCCATCTCAAAATAGCAAAATGATGCTTTGATATCTACAAGGAATAAAGATTATGGAAATCCACAATTGTTGAATGGCAAGGCTACAGATCAACCCAACAGTTCGACAACAACTTAGTCAGAAGTTTTTCCACCAATCATTCCTGAATTAACAATAAAACTACCTAAGGGAGTAGTACATAAATCGACATTTAATCCTCGTGCTCAAGTAGCACAAAATTATAATATAGTGGAGGATCTAGCCCAATCCCATTTGCCATGTTGACACTTGAAGTACTACAAAATTTCCCATCCCAAAAACAGGCTTTGTTATCAACAATAGGCAGGCTTGATCTAGCCGATTCCAATCTAGTGGCCTTTAATCATAAAGGATACAAACCTCAGTTACTAGCACAAATCGCTTTCCTCATACATGTAAAATCCATCAACAAAACTGTTCATCAAACAATCATTGATGAGGGAGCATCTACCTGTATTGTGTCAATGAGTTGCTGGAAAACCTTAGGTTCTCCACCGTTGTCACGATCATCAATGACATTAAAAGCGTTTGATGGAAGAACATACACGCCATATGGGATATTAAGTAACTTGCAAATTGAACTGGGGGGAAAAATAGTAGAAATTGAAGTCAAGGTCATTGATGGAAACCTTGACTACAACATCCTACTAGGCAGGCCCCGGATTTATGCTATGGCTACTGTTGTGTCAACATATTTTAGAAAGATTGCATTCCCCTTTCAAGGCGGAATAACAATCATTGACCAACTAACCTTCCTCCCCAACAATTCTCAAGTTACTGGAAGCATTCCTTTGATCCATGGAAGCTCTCAATTACTTCAAAATATCAGAGTAGGTCTCTTAAAAGACCCTTCCTTAATGGGTACTTTTTCCCTTCCGCCTCTGAGTAATCTGGCAGAAGTGGCCACAGTGGAAACTTGTCACATGATATCTTCTACATCGTTAAAGATTAAGAAGAATTTTGAACATTTTGTTAGCATGGATCATCGCCAAGTGTTGCCCCCAAGCCCCATAGAATTATTGTAGCAATCAATATTCTAGGCATGGATGGCAAACCCAAATCAATGCTCAGAAAGCATTTGGATAGATAGGTCTCTAGAGTATGGTAGCTCTTCTGATCCTTGGTTGCATGTACATTCTACAGATGAAGGAATCATTTAGTCAATGATGATAGGAGAGACACCATGGGAAGATCACTACCATCGTTCTTGACCTCAACATAACAACGAGGATTACTCTAATGACCTTAATCATGCTTCAGTTTTTGATTTTCTATCGAATACTGTAAATACAATGGATTCAGAGTGAAATCTGTCCAATATTGAAGAAACTATTGCCATTAATATCTCGACCAAACCAGATGTTGTAGAGAATATACATGTTGGCAATTCTTTTTCTCCTTCAGAACTGAAAACATACTGTGCTCTCTTTCGTGAATTCAGAGATGTCTTTGCTTGGTCATATGAAGAAAGCCACTGCCATTAAGGCAGAAGTTGAAAAACTTTTACATGTTGGTTTCATTTACCCCTTTCCTCTCACTGATTGGGTATCGAATATTGTTCCTGTGATGAAAAAGCAAGGAATGATTAGAGTGTGCGTCGATTACAGGGATGTAAATCAAGCTTGTCTGAAGGAAAACTAACCTACACCTTTCATCGACCAGATAATTGATGAATGTGCTGGATGTGAAGTCTTTTCATTTATGGATGGATTTTCTGGATACAATCAAATCAATATCAGCCCACAGGACCAGTCGAAGACTACATTTATATGTCCATGCGGCACATTCACGTACCGCAAACTACCTTTCGGTTTGAAGAACGCAGGGGCAACATTTCAGAGGGTAATGAACTACGTCTTCCATGACATCAAACACATCGTTCAACCATATCTCGATGATTTACTAGCTCATTCGCGAAAATGGACTGATCATCTGCAGCATTTAAGAGCTATATTTCTACATTGCTGACATTACAAGATTCGACTCAATCCACACAAGTGTGTGTGTTGTGTTGGTTCTGGTCGGTTACATGGTTTCGTAGTTTCTAAGGATGGAATTTGACTCGACCCATGTAAGGTTTAGGCAATCATCGATATGCCTCCACCTTCAAATTTGCTTCAGATTCAGAAACTCCAAGGGAAAGCAAACTTTCTTTGGAGGTTCATTCCAAATTACGCCAAGCTTTCTAAAGGTTATACACGTCTTTTGAAAAAAGAAGTACCCTTCATCTAGGATCAGGTTGCGCAAGCTTCCTTTGATGCTTTGAAAAGTTCGCTATTAAAAGCATCATTAATGTATGCTCCTGATTATCAAAAAGACTTTAACCTGTATCTCGCTGCCATAGATAAAACCATCGCAATGGTTTTAGTAGAAGAGACAATGGAATAGAACATCATATGTATTATTTAAGCCGCAACTTAAATGATACAAAAGAAAGTACTCCTACGTTGAAAAGCTGGCTTGACAGCTGTTCAAGCAGTACAAAGATTTCGACACTATATACTCTTTCACAAAACTACCATCTTTACAAAAGATTTTTCGGCGAAGATCACATGAGACATCATTTGTCGACGCGTTTCGAACTAACCAGTGTGGTTCATCGTCAGGACAAGTTGGTTCGAAATGCATCGACAAATGATGTCTCATGTGATCTTCACCGAAAAATCTTTTGTAAACTTGATATGGATCACAGAAGCCAAAGCTACCATCTTGTCAGATTGCAACCCTATGACCTACATCCTATCACGTCAGTTGCTAGGGGGCAAGTATTCAAAATGGATAGACATTTTACAAGAGTTTGATCTGGAATTCACCAAATCCAAATCAAATAAATATCTAGTATTCGCAAAGTTACTTTGCGACCTCCCATCGTTATCCAACGATTTAACATCCAAAGCATCGATCGTGGATGAAACATTTTTCTAATATAATCAGGCAACCTGTGGTATGGAGATATACTAATCTATCTCCAAACCCAAACCTTTAGGCCTAACACCTCTTGCTCAGAATAATGATGTACTTGATACCAAAAAAAAGACTACATGATTGTTGGTGATACACTTTACCATCGTGGTGTCGATACAGTTCTGTGAAGGTGCCTCGTGCATGAGGACGTCGAAAAAGTCCTAAATGACTATCATTCAGGTGCATGTGGGGGACATCTATTTGGTTATGCTACTGCACAAAAAATCTTGTGAGCTGGCTACTTCTGGCCTACTATCTTCAAATATTGCATAATAGTAGCAAGAAGTTGCCATGCTTATCAAATTTTTGAGCGCAAAACTAGATTACCACCTGCACCACTACATCCAATAGTTGTTGTTGGGCCATTTGCCAAATGTGGCATAGATTTCATGACATGTAACTGCACGTCGATTAGGGGACATGGGAATATCATAGTCGTTGTCGACTATTTTACAAAATGGGTCGAGGTGATGCCTACATTAAATGACAGTGGCAAAACAACTACTCTTTTCTTTTTCGATCATGTAGTCTCTAGGTTCGATGTTCCACAAGCTATAGTCACAGATCATGGATCGCATTTTCGCAATCACATGATGGTTGAATTGACTGCCAAATTAGGACTATCCCATGATAGTTCTACTCCATATTATCTGCAGGCTAATGGACAGGTTGAAGTGATCAACAAAGTCCTCAAGCACATGCTGTAGAGAATGATTGGAGCCCACAAACGGGATTGACATTTAATCCTGTACTTAGCTCTATGATCATATAGAACCTCGGTGAGAAATGCGACCAAATTTACGCCTTTTCAGTTGGTGTACGGCCTGGAAGCTGTCTTACCGATTCAGCGTGAGATTTCATCTCTCAAGCTTGCAATCGATCTATTTCCCGAAACTTTAGAGGAAGAGGCTCATTTCTTGAAACTAATCCACTTGGATGAAACCCGTCATGATGCTACACTGGCTAACGAAGCACATAAGAAACATGTCAAAGCACAATTTGACAAAAATGTCAAGCCTCGTGTCTTCTTAGAAGGTGACCTGGTCTTACTCTACGATCAGGACTCTAATAAATTGGGAGCAGGTAAATTCCAATCATTATGGATGGGCCCCTACATTATTAAATGGGTATTAGTAGAAGGAGCCTACGATCTGGTAGATTACGATGGAATTCCACTGTCGCAACCCTGAAACGAGTTGTATCTTAAGCGATACTATGCTTGATCAAGTGTAGTAATATCTTTATAGATATGCTTTTGTTTCATTTTTTTTTCTCAAGAGTTTTCATTTTGGTTAAGTAATCCACTTTACATTTGTTGCATATTTCGGACTTTTTGGGAACATTCATTGGGTACATTGATGGAGCTAGTCGTAGAACGCAGAACCTATCTTCTACAGCCTGGGCCATCTTTGATCTAAGCGGCAAGTTAGTGAGCTTTAGAGGGATATTTATTGGTCAATCAACGAACAACATTGCTGAGTACAACACATTGATAGAGCTTCTCTCTGATTCCATTTCACATGGCATACGCCAACTTGTTGTTAGGCTAGATTCACAACTCGTCCATTCTACAACTTACTGGCATCTATTTAGTTTGGAACCTAGTAATCTATCGTATGTTCCTAAGGGTCAAGATTTTGGAAAGGCAGTTTGATTCCATTCAATATCAACACATTTCCAGAAACTTAAACACTTTAACTGATTCATTAGTGAATTATGTGTTAGACAAGCATTTGCAACATTTGTAAAGAAAAGCATTTTATATCAACATTTGCATCTGGATCACATAGCTTAACTAGAATAAACTCTAAAAATCAAACATATATAACTGTTTATAGTTTCACATAATGTTTTGTGTACAAGGCAAAATCAGTCATGCAACCAAGAAACTCGAAAGTAAATGCAGAAAAGCATCCTATACTAATGATGCTGGTGATAACATGTCACCTCTTGTGTGATCATATGCAGGAGCCTAGTCAATCGACTAAGAACGCCAGTAGTATGGCGTTGTAGCCTCAGAGGTAACTCGTCAGTCCTCACATCCTGAATACCAAGGGTAAGACCCTCAATCTGATCCTGCAATACTACCAGGGTCTCTGCTATGTCTAGATCATGAAGGACAACCCTCCCTACAACTTCTCCTGCTGGAACGCCAGTTGCCGCCCTTGGCCGCTCCGCTGGTCACACTAGCCCAACATCTGCGCAAGTAGATTAGTTCAATTAGTCTTGATAAATCACAAAAATATTATAAAACTAATAAGCAAATATATGGTCAAAATCTTTACCTATCACACCACACTGCTCGCTAGCCGACAATGCTAAATCTGGGTCACCTCGAAAGTCCATCCTGACATACGGATACTTTGAGAAGACCATCTCCTGATGGCTGAACCACTCAAACAAGGCATCATAGAAAGTAATCTGTGGCTGACCAGCATGTCTGGCCATGAGATCAACTCATCTCTGCATCCTGGGTTCCCTCGGTGCTGGTAATCCTAGTGAAATATGTTGTGGCTGCATCAGTGGGATCCTCTCCAAGGCAAAAGCAGTCAAAGTGAAACTGTACCCGAAGTTCTTAGATCTTCCATTCTTTACCTTAAAGAGTTGTTCTTTTATCACCGGAAGGACTGCCTGACACTAGTTGAATACCTTTGGTTCCAGGGATTCTAAAGCATATTGCACATAAGATTTGTTCGCCAAATGAAGAGCTACGATACCATCCAATCTAGCAAAGGTGAATGAAATGGTCCTCAGAGGCCGATTAGTGACGTCTCGGATATTTATCTTTCCATCTCTACTAGGCTGAGATCCATCTCTACAAAGCTGACAGATATAATCTCTCACCAATTTTCCCCCACGGGCACATCCCGACAGTGAAAGAGGGGCACCACACCTCGATAACACTATCAAAAAGTAGATATCCTTGACTATCAGTGGGATGGATTTACCTCTAATATGGAATACCTGGTTGATCAAATCCCATGCATTGAGGAAATACTGCAACAAACTAATTTGTTGCCTCATGCTAGATATACGGAAGAATTTAAGCAAACCACAGTTTCGAAATGCAATAACAGTACCCTAATCATGCAAGGCAATCATGTCTTCTTCTTCATGCTCACGTTCACACCACGTGACGACCATCTTGATCCAAAAAATATCTGAGTCACAGATAAAAGATGAATTACGATCCAAATTGAGCAAAAACATGTAAAAATTTCATGAGAAATTGTTGTACAAAGTTTCCCTTCTATGCCCATCGCACCCTGCCTTTGGACTAGGTGAGATGCATATTGAATGGCTAATGAACAACTCAGTATGCATCGCACCCTTCGATATAGGAAAGGTGTGATGATGGGAGAACAATTTCTTCAAGCCCCAGGGGCTCAGAGGGAAGGGAAAACTTGCTCAAAATCAGAAAAATATGGAATGAAAATGAAGAGTTTAGGTTAGCTCCTACCTGGTCCCGATGGCACGGAGAATAGTCCACCAGATCTCCAGAAATTAGCTGATGAAGTTTGAGGGGGAAAACCACTCCAGAGCTCCAAATCCCAAATTTGAAATGAAATGGTAAAAATGAGAGGTATAACTACTTTTTATGTTACTATTCACGTACTTCAAGTAAAATGTTAGTTTTTAATTCATTTTTTAGGCATATATATGTGTATTTCTAATCAATTTGATGGAGAAATTGAATAGGTTGAATGACTGAGAAAAGAATCTAATGTGTTAAACAGTAAACTGAATATCATTGACCAATATCAAGAGCAATGTTCCCATAAGGTTTAATCTCAATAAAAAATCAACCTGCACTGAGCACATGTTGGCACAAGGTTCAAGCTCATTAAAAAATAAACTTGCCTTTGGTAAATAACCTTTGTGATCGCTTTGCTATCAGCCATTTTGAACTTTGGTTGTGTTCCTTCCATCACCTCCATTCATTTGGCCGACCATATACTTCCACTTGATTGTTTATCCTTTTGAGGAACATCTATGACGAGTGATTTTGATTGCCACTCTCTTCACACTGCCATTTTTTGAGAAGTTCCAAACTTACCTGGAACTAGCTTCTACCCAGAAATACCACTCGTTCCTAAAAAACGAGTCTCTTTTAAACTCTTTTTATACTCGTTAAATATAAAAAGATTGTTGAGCTATTGGCCTTTCCAGCTCATTAAAGTAAGGGGAATGCCATCCCTCTCATATATTTTAATCTTTTTGGACTTGAGGGATTATTAAATAAAAGGATCGAGCACTTGTCTTTTTTGGCTCGCTAAAACTATCAAAAAGTCATCCCTTTCGTATTATTTTACACTTTTTTCGGACTTAAGGGATTATGCCACGAAAAAGGACTATTGGAGTCTCCTTTTCGTCCCTTTTCAAACTCTCTAAACATGAAAAGGACTGAGTTATATTTATCATTAAACTCGTTAAAACAATAGCGACAAACTTTTCCACCCAGATAAGAACGAGTCTCACTAACGCTAGGCTCGCTAAACACAAAGTGACAAGTTTTCCCGAAGGAAAAATTATATACCAAGCATATGTTATACTCCTCAAGCTTGTCAAAAATAAAGAGGTACTGGTCAGCAATGACTGAGGAAGAATGGGAAGAAAACTTGAAGAACTCTATTGGTAGCAGGTTTCTCTTGAACATGACACTTTCACTCCATCACCGTGATTGAGTTGGGTTGGGTTTTTCCGTTCACCATCACCATTGGTCCTCTGTACCATCCATGGGGTTAATGCTACCAAGTCCATATTAGTGTCACCAATATGTTCAAGAGAAGTCATTTAGAGAATTCACCACCCAGCAAATGCCTCATCCACTGCATTACATCCACGCTTCATTTTTCATGGCTGCCATTCCTAAACCTTATATCATCAAATCGTTTTCACCTCCACAAAAATCATTTTCTCTGTTTCACATCGTAGATGTGGGATACATCAAGGCCCTCCTACGACAGGTCACTTCTTGTTGACATCAGCTCATTGTCCAAGAAGTTGACTTAGAAACAACCCTTTCAGTACTTTGAAGCTTGCATGCCTCAATGGCAAGTTTCTCACTTCCGCCGATAGGTTTACATCAATGACCTTCGACCAAAAGACTTTGCATGGTGTTTGAAATCAACTCATTTATTCACACCATGTGAATTGTACTGTAGTACCTTGAGGGTCATCATCATTAGCAGTGACTCCTTTCACGTCTATTAACAGCTCACGTTATTGGCTGGTAATCAGGCGATGTCTTTCCATGTTTGACTTCAGAACATCTTTTCACATGGATAAACTTGTACATCGGGGAAAGATTGGACGAGTTTTGAAGACCCCAGATCTAGCTTCATCCATCCGGGCTGTGATATAATTAGGAAAATAAAGACATCAATTATACATAGAAGCTGCATAGATAGTCATCTAAGCCAAGGAAGATGACTCTTCATGCGAAGAATCACCAGTCTGCAATAGCAGATGTTTGTCTATCCTATGTACATGAAAATGAATTTATAAAGTTGAGCATGGGAATGCCTACCTCAGCTAGATCATGAAAATAATATGATGATGATTATGTATTGTATTGTATCTTATACAGGTCACCTTCCAGTTCGAATACCTCGGATCCTCATGATAGAGCATTTCACTCGACATCAGAAGATTTGTGACCTCATGCTTTAGGGGGCATCTATCATAGACATATTTGGACACTACAACCCCAAACTCATATGTCCATAAAATAAGGGCTCCTTAAGTCCCTAAAAGTGTTGTTTCATACCCTAAAAGATCATGGTCAACTGATTACATCATTTCCGAGAAATTCCACCTGAAAAGCTACTCAAAACTAGCCAAAACTGGATCATACAGACTGCTCCATGGGCAAGGTGCGATACATACTGACTACGAAACTGGCCAGGTACGATGCATACTGAAATGGCCTTCTGTGGGGTGTGGTGAGTGAGAATAGACAAATGGCAGAGACAGTTTGCAAGGTGGATGATCATGGAATCTTCCAGAAACTTCTCCTGTGACACTTGCCTCTCTGAATTCGACCAGGGATGAGTAAGAGATCATTGAAATATCCAAGTGGAACCAAGAACTATCAGTGGAAAGACACTAATGAAAAACCCAGAGCTGACTCACACCCTTGCAAGACATCTATAAATGGATCCCTCATCTGAGAGATCTGAAGGCTGGAATTTTGTATTTTGTAAGGAAGTGCTGTTGGTTTGTTGGTGAGAAAAGACATTGCATTGTTGGGTGATTTTCTTGTTCATGAGGTGAAGAGGGCTTCTGCAACTAGGGGGACGATGCTGGATCAGACAGTTGGGTTGTAATCCTCTCTTACATTACTATTAATAAAGTTCTTTGGCTTTTCCTCCATATAATCGTGTGTTTATGAATCTTATTGTTTACGAATGCAATTGTATGGTCAATGTGTTTATGATTCCACATTGTTTATGATGTTTTGGATAGAGATGTTTTGATAGTTTGATGTTACTTTGACTCTACAGGTACTCTTTGAAGTGGGACAAGTAGGAGAGGAGTGGAAAATTCTATCAAGGAAAGGAGAAATCAAGCTAGGATCAAAGCGGAAGATCTAGGTTGGTCTTCTTTTCTTCTCTTCCATCTATCACACTTAAAGGAATTCTTGAAAATATTTCATTGTTTATTTCTAATATAGCTACCCATCTTAGTGGGACTAGCAGTTCGAATCGACACTAGTTTTCCCTAAAACAATGGGAAATTAATTAGCATGGGGAGCCTTGTTGTGGCCTGCAGTTTGATTGAGAATGAATTCTCGGTATGGAGAAATGCTCAAAAGCCTATTCCCAGTGTTTAAGGAAGTTGTAGTGTCCAAGCAGTTTGATGTAACAACAACATGGAAAACCATGCATTTGTGTACACTCTCAAGTTATGTGATTGACTACAAAGACAACAAGGATCACTATGTGACAATGGAACAAAATCAAGGATTGTAGTTATGCGATTGGGGGATCACAAGATTGCCGATAGAGTTTTGTGCAGAGATCTAAGTAGTGTGTGTTGTGGTGAGGAAAGGTCGAGAGTATACCTATGTAGAAATGAAGGCTGAGAGCTGAGGTGCCTAATGAATGATGACCGAGAATAATGAGTTGTTGTAGATTGGACACATGGTGTAAAGAGGGTTGAGTATGAGTGAACACTATTGAGCAGAAAAGATGGTCGAAGTTAGAATTGAACACAGGTTCAATGCAAAGGAGATCATAGGGATAAGTGGATGAAATTAGAGCTAAGAATAGGAAGAGAGGATGCCTTTAACATTGAGTATTAATTCCTAAGTGAGCGTGGGTTGGAGCGTACAACATAGGGAATTTGTGCTTAAATCTTAGTAGATATTTCAAGTAAGCTTGGGGTTGGTGCCTCCTACAAGTTGTTTCTTGCAACAAATTCAAGAATTCAGTGCTTTAGTTGGTGGTTTTGGTAAGCAGATCAGGTGTCTGCAAAATAATGGAGTTGGTGCTTCGTGCTAGTGGGTGCTAGCAAAAAATATAAGGTGGTTCGTGCTTCCTATGAGTGAGTGCTCATAAGAATGATGTAATAGAGTAGGAGCTCATATTTACATCATAATAAACCTAAGCCTTGGTGGTTTTGTCCTAGAAGGGTATCGATGTTAAACCTTTCTGTCATATGTGCTTGTTTCTCATGGTGTATTTATTTATGTGTTCATTTAATATTGCTAGCACATGATATGTTGTTGATGATGTATATTGTTGGTTTCCAAGTTTTAATGTTGAATATAAATCGACATAGAAGTTAAAATTAACCTTAAACCAATTCACCCGCCCGTATTAAACATTGTTTCAAACAAAGTTCATCAAGAAAAGTTTAAATATTAAAAAAATCACTTATCAGTGCTATGTACATATAGCCAGATTAGCACATTATGATCCAAGGCCACCATAGTAGGGTAAGAAAAATAAACATCAAACAATTTATGTTTTAGTAGCTACCAATTATTTGTACACCTTCAAGTATTATGCTCTTTGTCCCTTGTGAATTTCTTCTCCCATGCTTTCAAATTTATTGATTTTTCCAACAATCTTCATCCATATATGAATTCAGTGCATTTATAAGATTTCTAAAATACCTAAATTGAGCTTTGATTTCCATGTCAACTATGCTTATTGTTGACAACATGGTGTTAGCATTGATGTCAAGAGTAGGGTTAGCTATTTGTTGGCATTGATGTCAACAACTGTGAGTGTTCATGTATGGTCTTGATGGATGTCTAATGTGTTTATGGTGTTGTAGGTGGTTTAGATGATGCCTACAGGTGTCATGATGTAGATGATGCTGGTGTGAGTAGACTTGGGTTGAATACATTGTAAAAGTGTGAATTTTTCAATTTAAAAGCGACTCTTGTGTGAGAAACCCACATATATACATGAATTTCCTTCAGAAATTTCACGTACGTGATATTATGTGTGCAACATAAAAAACCATGGGCTTGTCCCATGATTTTTCCCATGCAAAGTTCCCATAATATTTGTAGCATGTTGAATTGATACAGTCTATGTTTATATGGTCAAAAATGATGAGAGGAAATGAAATGTTATAAATGTATGTTTGATTAGATTGATTGGGGTTTGTATTCTTATTTTTGTGTGGTATGGAGCAAAGTGCTATGTGTTGGGTTTGTCAGAGTTATGTGAGCATGGAAGTAAAATATTTGTAGATCATGGGAGTGGGTAGATTGATCGGTGAAATATCTTATATGAAGCAATGCTATTTGATTGGGCAACAAAGTACGGAAAACACTATTTTATATGTGTTGTTGTATGGATGATTTTTTTGTTACTGTTGATTTCTCATAGAGAAATTATTTTTATTGTGCATTGTTGTGTGAGCAACAAGTTTTCATATGTTGTTGAGTGAGTATCTATGTATGTTACTATCAATATTGTGTTGCTAGTGTTATGTTATTGAGAAAAATGTATTCTTTTATCTTCCATGTATTTGGTTTTTCTAATGCATTGTCATTTGCTGATATATCTACAGTATTAATGACCAATGTATATGTGTTCGATGCTATTAAGATTTGACAGTGAGACTTATTGTTGGGGAAAAAGTGAGTAGATGTGTTTCTGAGTGTGTTGAGTTAGTAGAGAGGTTTTTGTATTGATTTTGAGAAAATAGATATTTAGTGGATCCAACACAAAAATGGATGAAATAACGTCCACATTGATTTGAAGGTAGCTTCTTTTAGACAACAATGGATTTCTAAGCAAGGAATAGCAGCTTCCTTGAGGTGGGTGTTTATGAAACTATTTAGGGGTTGATGCCTCTAGAAAATCAATGTTTGCAAAGCTAGTTGGGAATGGGTGCTTCCATGTAGGTGGTTTCCTATAGCTTTATGGGGGTTGTTTCCTATAGAAGATGGGTGTTTGAATATAGTTGTGGAAATGGGTGCGTCCGTTAGGTCATAGAATTGATTGAGTGGGTTCTCACACATCTCACAAGTCAGTGCTTACACACGTGGGTGTTAGTGGTTGATGTAATTAAATATTATATGAAAGAATAAAAAGAAGACAATTTAGTGGTTTTTCTCTCGAAAGGGTTTCCACCTAATATCTAGTCTCCATGTGTTTGGTTGTGACTTCTTTGATGTGATACTCTTATGTTGTGATTATCCATGTTTTGTTTGTTGTTAATATAACATGCCATTGATTAATTAATGTTTTAGATAAAAAAACTAAAATAGTTGGCAAAAATTGGTTAAGATGATACATATGAAAATATATTGATCTAGTACCCCCATTATATTCAATATTCCAATGATTGGTATTAGAGTGAGTTCTTTGATTGCATTTTGACCACTCGAACATAGATCTGGTAAATTTCTTTTGCCATGGATCATCAAATTGTGTCTTTTCTCAGTGCTGCAAGCTATCATGTATGGAGTGAAAAAGTGAAGTTTGTATTGTTGGCTTGTATATCTAATGTTTAGATTATAGTTTTTGAAGCTTAGGGTTATTATCCCCCTTCAAAATTATTGCAACAATGGAATTATCAAGCCAAACTTGTGGTATTCAACAATCTCCAAATTTGGATCTTGAGAATGTGATGTATTATAAATTTTCAAAGGATATATTAAACATATTGTAAGTCTTGTATGAAGGAGACATAAGTAGTAGCAATGGAGAGAAGGAGAAGAAGAAGAAGAATGGATATTAGAAGAAATATTCTCAGCTTGATGAGATCCATCCCCCTAGTGTTGAGGTAGTTGGTAAAAAAGACAAGAAACCTTGTGAAAAAAATGAAAATGAAGACTCAAATAAAAAGCAAGTTAAGGATGATTGTGAAATAAAAAGCAAGTTAAGCGAGAATATAGTACACTGGTAGGTGGAAACAATAATGCAATACCTAAAACGAATGTAGTATAAAATCGAAGCAATGTGAGTAGCACGAGAGAAAGCAAGCAGTAGAACTAGCACTCAAGGAATGAACCAAGTAGAGAACCTATGTAAAGAAGACCATTCACTCCATTGTATGGAAGATTTCAAAGGAGGAATAATAACCCCTTTTCTCCTTCGATGGGTGAAGTTGAATGTTACATTTACCATAACTATGGACATGTTGTAACCAAATTTAGAAGCATATTGTTTAGACCTTATCAGGAAAGTATGCAGTAGTTTGGGCAAGAAAAGAGAAAGCGTCATAAAGAAAATAGTCAAGGAAGAACACTCCCCTCAAGAATATCATCATCCTTTAGGTATACAAGTGTATTTCATGGTTATTGTTCCTCATGCAAAATCTTTAGCCATAAGGCAGTTGATTCCATATCTCATGCATGGAGTATAAGTATGATCAATGCAAGGAAGAGATATAATGTAAATAGTAGAAGGTATGACCCTCTTGTCTCATATCTTGGTAATGTAAGATGCTATACATGTAATGATATTGTCACATGGCTAGAAATTGTAAGGTGTCTAGTTTCATAAGGAAAATTAGGAAAACAAGGAGCTTATCTAGAGTAGGCCTAAGAGGAAGCCAGAGGAAAATGAACACACTGGAAGGAAGCTTACCAAAATGTGGAAAAATAAGGAGAAGCAATAATTGATTTTTTGATCACATGTCATGAGATAAGTCCAGATTCCTCTCCCTGAAGAAAACTAAAGGTGGCCATGTTATTCTTAGAAATAATTCCCTAGCTCAGGTGTTAGCTAAAGGTAAGTCCAACCTTGATGATAAGAATACAAATGTAGTTAATGTGTTTTTGGTTGAAGGATTAAGTCATAATGTCTTGAGCGTGATTCATATGGTTGATGGAGGAAAAGAAGTCATAGTAAATTCCAAAGGATACAACATTAGAAAATAAAGCTCAAAGAGAGTGATAGAAAAAGTTATCAGGACCCTAGATAATGTGTACATGTTGAAGGGAAAAGCATGCAGAAGTAAGATATTAAATACAATCACTTCCTCTTTATATTCTAAGTAACAAAAACTAGTCCCCAATCTAGTCTATTATTCTCATATTTATTCACAAGAAGTTTCAAGAAGAGCAATGAGGGGTGTATGATTTCACGAGGAGCTTATGACAACATCATGCATTGCATGAAGAAGAAATGAATATGAGTTACAATACAAGCATGGTGTATTTTATTTCTTTAAAAGAAAAATTAGGTCCCCAGGATAAGCAGTGGAAGGAAAATGTGCACGAGAGCAAGGGGAGTTGTAGCAGATATCATCTAGGTGAAAAATATGGATTAGCATGATTTACATGCTACTTGTATAATGGAAAAGTACGTATGTAGAAAAATTTCTCATCATCAATATGTGTGTGTATTATTGTGGTATCGCAGGCTTAAAGGTTTTCATTCTGACTTCATCTTACCTTTATTTTGGTAATAAATGCACATGTTGTGATTAGTCATGCATAGAAGAGAGTCACTTGTTTGAGCCGCATATGATAATGTATATCATTTAGTGTATTAGGTGGTAACCTTGGTTTTGTAGGAGAATTTTCTTACATGATGCAAAGAGGCATGAAGAAGAGCAAGAATGAATTGTTTGGGTAGTAGTCATAAAGGGTGAACTCCTTTAGCAGGAGAGTAGCCTAAGCATTGGTAGTCAAAGTGTGCATTCTGATTCATTTTATTTCAATTTGGTAGCAAATGTATGTATGACATTTTGAAGTGCAAATACCAATTGGTTTATCCTTGTATTACCATTTCTTATGGTTTAGACCCTATACTATTATTGTTCATAAATTGATAATGGTATATTGAGTAATCCTTGCATTTAGGGGAGAAGCATCCTGTATGCAACAAGGAGACTTGAGCAAAGAAGAGTTAATCAATCAAGGGTGTCATTTTAAAAATAGCCACAGAGAGTGATTTTGTGATAAGGAAAGAATATGTTCAGAGGGATCATGTTCAACAAGAGGAAGAAGATTGTTGGTCTTGTTGTCATTGACATAACATTACTTTGAGCCAACATCTGAATTTATCTTTGTTTGGTATTTAATATTTATTTCCAAGTGTGATGTAGTTGACTATAATTGTTAAGTGCTTCATCCAAAAACTATTTTCTTCATGGTTTTCCAAGATATTTGGTTTCCATTTTCCATTCATGTCAATGGGGGAGAGTGAAATCACCTAACGGAGTGCAACTAGTTGGTGATGTGGTTGTGATGTTACCACCAGTGCTAAAGGGTTGACTTTGGTAGCATGGCATTGGCCTTGATGTTAAGAGTAAGGTTAGTTGTTTGTTGGCATTGGGGTCAACAATTGTAAGTGTTAATGTAAGGTCTTGATGGATGTATAATGTGTTGATAGTGTTGCGGTTGACATGATGTCTACAGTTGTTATGATGTAAATGTTGTTGATGTGAGAAAATTTAAAAGAAACAAACTACAAATATATTGAGTTTTCAATATATATGTGACTATTGTATGAGAAAACTACATATTTACATAGATGTCGTTAAGAAAAGTCATGTACATGATGTGGTGCACACAAAATAAAAAACCACAGGCTTTTCGAACAATTTGCCCTATTGAAATTGGCTATGATATTTGTAGTGTGTTTAATTCATCCAGTTTTTTATTGATATGGTCTAAAATGATGAGATGAATTGAAATGTAATAAATGTATGTTTGAGTTGGCCTAACTTTTTAAAATATTTTTTGCCATGTAGGATTTTAACAGACCTAAGATTTGTTGTGTAATTCACCAACAAACTTTCTTACCACTAACCATTTCACCATCACCCAATAAGTGGATGAAGTTTCACCTAAGGTGCTACAAGGGTCTATTAGAACTAGGTTTTTGTAGTTAGATGAGATTACTATGACTCAGCGACACTAGGACTTGATTTTACCATGCGGGGTTCAAGACACATATCGAGTAGACCCTTAATAGTCACTATGAGACTATGTGTTGCACAATACTTCACAAGTTCTGACACAAGTTAGTTAATGCACTCTTCATTATCCATAACAATATTAAGACTGAAGAACTTCATTCCCCTCAATATCCCTTCCACCAGCATCGAAGTAACTCAACATTTGACATACATTAGACTAATGTGATAAATATATAACAATAGTATTAACTCTCTTAGCCATACAATATATTAAGAAATAAAGGTAAGATAATAGTAATAGGAACATAACACATATATACACCAACGTACATGGGTAAATCTATGGTTCTTTCCATTACTTCGACATAGGAAAATTTAAATAGGCACAATGCACTACAATGGAAAACATTAAAACTTGGCTCGCCAACCTTACAATATTTACTCATGGCATAGTACAACAACTATTACAATGCAAAAACCCCCTTAACTCTACTACAAACCACTTTCTCTACACACATGTTGCATAATAGCCATAGAAAAATACACATTTAACATCTAAAATTTTTACTACTGTAAGCAAAGGAATGGTCTCAACATCTCTTCATTCTCTTATTTCCAACCTTTTAATGGTCTTAGACGGCCTATTTCTTCTCCACCCTGATGGTTATTCCACATCAACTAAATGTTGGGATATTTTCTGACATACTATACCCTGTTGTCCAATGCAATTTAACTGTCTATTCAAGTCTGTTGAAAACCATCTCATCACCACTCTTCCAACTTCCTTCAACCTGGAAATATCTCTAGATTCTTCTTCCATGACAGCATTCCTCTCCTTCACCCATCATCCACCAAATCCTTACTATCAGATTTATTCACATGCATCCTCCCCCATTGGATGCTATTGTCGTCTTTGTGCAGTGCCTCCCTGCATCGTGTCTCTCTCTTTTGCACCAATCATACTACTGGAAACTAGATACTTCTCTCCCATGCCACTAGCTTTTGCGTGGTCCCCTACATCAACACTTTCAATAAATTTCAAAAAATTTCAGCCTCCAATAGGTGCCCAACACAAAGTTGTGCCTCATTTTGAGCCACTAAGTCCTTCCCCTAGGAAGATAACTTTTCATATGTGATCTTATTTAGTTCCTATAAGGCATCGCACCATACCTTTATCTTGGTCCTAATCTCTTCCCTTTTGTTGATAACTTCTTGCACAATTTTGGTGATCGAATCCTTAGTGACAAAAGAAATGCCCTTTATGCCTTCTTGCTACATTGTCATCAACAACTTTTTACACTTATATGTAACCTTCAATGCCCAATCCTAAAGGTTGGTCCATTGTTTCTTGTCTTCTCGAAGCTATTCACTTAATTCAGTAATCCATAACTTTTTGTAGGCAATGTTTCGTTTGTCTATAAAACTCATTGCACCCATGCTTTACTTGATTTCTTATACTTGTTCTTCAACTTTCAAGTTATTATCGAAAAGTTTTATAGTAACTAGAGCCTCTAATAAAGAACTCCATATTTTGGTTCCATACTCACCCATACTCTGACATCATTTCTTGTGTTTAACTAGTTGTTGGTATTGCTCCTTGGCACATTCAATCAATGTTCTGTATTCATGCTCTTCTGGTGGAGTTGGTGGCTTATGTTGTGTCTCCAATCCTACCACCTGTGCTGGAGGCATTGAATTACATCTTTTATTATCCATACCACATCTCCAGCTAGGGAATTATTGTTTACATGTCCACCCATGAGTTATATGTAAACTTTCCCCACAATTTTTTTCTAGTTTGTTTCACATTTATTTGTCTGCTCCTTCTTTAGTTGTAACTATTCCTAGCACCCGCTTGTCTTATCTAACTCTTCTCTAGTGACTACCATCCTGCCATGAAACTATATCACAAATTTGTGCTACAATTGATATAGATCATCTATATTCAATTGGGACATTACCAAGTTGATTGATAATATCCATGACATTATGTTGCACCCCTTGATCACAACAACTCTAGTGGATAAGCGAAATAATCGCTTGGTTTGCTCCGGTGAGGGAGGCTCTGGTATAGACTAAAAAAATTGGATTTAAATTTTTGTGGTGGTATGAACAACAAGTTATGATGAAAATTCTCATATTTTCATCCTTACATACAACTTACCCACTCTTTATTATAGTTTATCAAACCTTGTCTTAGTGACATCCTCCATCTGTTCACCAATCCTTTCAAAATCATCCTCTATTAACATGGTTTGAACTGGGGAAGCACGAGTGGACTTCTATTTCTTCCTTTCTCAATTCATGGAACCACTTCCTATGCTACTCTTCAATATTCATTTTTTTCCCATTATTTCTTCCCTTTCATGCACTGGTTGCTCCTCTTGTAGTTCATTCTTAGGAATAATAACATAATGAACCTCTAGTTTTTGTTGCTTTAACTGGGACACATTGATCTCCTAACTACCATATATATGCTCAATGTCTAATGTATTTTCCATTGACACTTTCCAAGATTTGTCCCATGTACTTACCATCTCTTGAACTTCGTGGTTATAAGCCTATATCTGGTCTTCATCCAACATTGACTCATATCTCTATGTGGCAAGACCCAAATGATGTGTGGATCAATTTTGCATACAATGATTCCTTTGAATTTCTCCACAATTTCCTTGGGAAAGTGTTGGGCCTTTAGAATGGTGTTGCACAATATATCCTTATATAGATAAAACATAAGCATGTTGGCTTTCTTATAGTCTGGGTTGTTAGAAGTACACAAATTATGAAACAAAGCGGCTTATATGTGGCGTGATGGATTTTTGATTGCTTGAAACCCCTCTAGTCTTTCCCAAGTGACCAAATATATCAAGATTAACAACCAAGTATAGTTAAACTCAGCATTATGTTCGTAGGTAGCTAAGTAGTCTTGCTGAAATTATTTCTGCAAGTAGAATGCCTAGCCCAAAATCTCTTCTTTTGCACATTGGTTGGCTACAATGCTGACACTTGGTTACGCTTCATATTTCCTACGTTTGTGCAACCCCTTGTATGCTATATCCTACATAGTGAATTTGGTGGCACAATCACTAATCTAGGAGACTATATACCTTTGGCTCCCCTATTTTATAGTCTTCGACCAGCTAGGTGCCAAGAGTTTTATTTGTAATTATCAACTATAGATAATATTCTTTTGTAGGTAGCCCAATGATATCATGAATCAAAGAAACGATCAACTCCACTGGCCCATCCAACCAAAGGTAGCTTCCATGAACTCATGCTACTAAGAATTTGATGATTGTGTTCACCTCGATCCCTCACCCAAAATGTAGAATAACAAATAGAATAAGGATTCCACTTTTCTCTAACTTGTGAGTCCAATCCTACCACTCCACTTTAGTCATGCCATCAACTATCTCCACAAATTTCAAATAGTCTTGTAACTCCATAAATATGGTGGGATCAACGATATTGTGATCAAAATACTTAAGGTTCTCTAGGTAACTTTGCATCTTTCCTTCACTATGAACACCAGGTGGAAAAGGTGGTACCTCCACTGAGTATTTAGCATCATGATGGATTGAAACAAAGTATTCTTTTTTTCAATGGTAGCATGTACTAAGGATATTTTGTGTAAGATGATTTCACAGATGACATGATAGTCTTAGAGCTCAACCCTACACTTGTATCTTCCTGACTCGTCCTCGAATCTTCAATCTTGAGAGATGTGGTTTCCTCCTCTGGTCCTTTGGCTTCAACATTTTGAGGGAATAAAGGATGTTTAGTCCATGGCTTATGTTCCCATAGTGACCCTATTTCTTTCCCCATCACTCTATAAGAGCTACCCCCCAATCTGGTACCCTAATTCCTAGACCTCTACACTGGTTTGTGTAAGTTCTCTTGATCTTTAACTTGACTCATGCTCTCTCCCTCGACTTGTATCTTCCAACTACCCAGACTCCAAAAATGGGTTGCATCCATCCACTTTTCATTCTTATGTCTACATTCATCATTATCCCACTCTTGAGCCATCACTTCACTTCGGTGCCATAGTGTGATCCAAGATATTTTACTTATAGATGCATCAAAATTACATGAAACAGAGCTTATAAACCATGAAATTTAAAAGCACATAAAACAATGTGGGAATAAAATGATAAGAAAGAAACCATGACACAAATATTTGATTATGGAGTTCATCCATTTTGGACTACATCTCCGGGCTCTGCTCAATAGTGGGCAGGCCTTCTTTCTTTAAGTGGCATAAAAGGAGGTAAAAGTACAAGAAACATTCAATTACAATCCTTATACCTCCAAGATGGAATATGGATGAAGAATGGATATCCTAGCTTCAGAAACATATAGTACCACCGAAATCCTAGCAAAAAATCGTGCAAAAATGCCTATCCAAACACCCAATTCAAATAATCAGGCTTTCTGCACTCTCTCAGAACCTCCCTACTACTCAAGTCAAGGTTTTGGTCCATGCTGCCATGTCAGGTTATTGCTGCATACAATATTATAAACTATCGACCACTCTCCTCCCCTTTTCCGAAGCGGACAATCCAATATATATATGCTGGTGGCTAACTCAATTCTCAGGCTCCAAAAAAATGACAAGTTTTAGATGGTGAGTTTGATTCAAGTAGAGATTCTCGAGCACCTGAAAAATATGTGGCAATGAGCCTTTCAAACATGGAAAAAAAGTCCATGGACTGTTTAACACGTTAAACCTCAAACGACAGATGATTACGAAGGATCGACATTTACTCCTTAATTGAAGGGTTTATCGGTGCTAATAACCCATCACAAATAACAATTGGTGTTTTCCATCGGTGTATAGAATCAAGCCTTTAAAATAGGTGCCTTGCAATGACGGCAGACCCGACGGGCTATTAAACATAACATATTATATATCGGGTCCAGAATCTCATATTGAAATTGGTGGGAACGAAGGTTGGTACAATATGCGAATGTTTCCCCTTTGCGAATTGTGATTACAATATCAAAAATTATCACAACACGATTGTGTGATTGCGATATATCTCATTGCAACCTGGCTTGCTCCAGGGGCCAATTATTTTAACCTTTCCCTTTTTTTGGTGTGTGATTGTGATATTGCAAATCGCAACTTAACTCTGCGATTCCAGTCAATAGCATCGCAACCTTGACTTGCTTGGGGCCAATTTTCTTTAACTCTGACCACTTCCTTCTGCGATCTATAATATGTGGGGCCAATGGCGGCCTACCACTTGCTGCTTCCCCATTCTTTGTGAGTGCCTTCCATGTCATCTTCCTCTTCCATTTGTCCAAGTCAAACTTGATCTTTGACTTTCTCTATCTTCCTCATATGAACTCGGATTTGAGTGTCGTTCACACCATTGGAATCGGGATGATGAGAAATTTGATCTGATGCTAAGTTTATAGAGTTTATACCACTTTCATTTTTGAGCCTTCTTACCATGCCACTAGTGCTTTTTAGAGATCCACCTGGACCAATCCTCCCCACTAAGAGCCTTTAGATTGCCAAAGGCCTTTTCAATCAGTTGGAAAGTGAGGAAATTTCCCCCTCACTTTCTCTTTCTCCATCCATCGATCTTTACTTGGATGCATTCCTTTGAAGCCAACATGAATGTACTCCGCATCTCCACATTGTGAAGTTCTAGCTTTCCCATCGAGAATGATATCTTCGGGCAACCTGTCTAGATACTTTGGTGAAAAATTATCCACTGTAGGAATCTATGCAACCTCTTCAGTATCCATAATCAATGGAGGTTCATAAAGCTTTAGGTTTTCAACATAGACTACTGAGTACATTTGCATATAAACAAGCAAGTCAAGACAAAAAGCATTGCCTTCAATATTTGCCAATATGGTGAAGGGACCATATCGAATGGGTCTCAATTTCTTCCCTTTTCCCTTCATTCTATCCTTACTGATGTGGAGCCATACCTTGTTCCCAACTTGAAACTGATGGTCAACTCGGTGCTTATCATGTCTAGCTTTATACCAAGCCTGACTCTTCTCCAGCTGCTCATGTATTGCCAAATGAATAACATGTATCTGCTGAGTAGACTTCCAATTTTTTTCCCTATCATCTTGTCCATTTCCATCTTCATCTTTCCCAAAGACCATGTCTAAGGGATCCCTTGGTAGGTAACCAAAACATGTCTTGAATAGTGAGCTCTGTGTGGATGAATGTGTTGCTCGATTGTATGCATGCTACACATAAGGAAGCCGTTCATCCCATAACTTTGGATGCTTTCCATAATAGCCTCGTAACAAGTGTACCATATTGTGGTTTATGACCTCTATCTTCCCATCGATATGTGGATGAAATGTCATACTTATCTTCAGCTTGGGTCCATCATTCTGCACAAGCTGGTCCAGAACTCTCCAAGAAAGCAAGGGTCTCGATTTGACACAATATATGTGGGCAACCCAAAATGGACCCAAACATTCTAAATGAAAAGATAAGCAACCTCCTCAGCAGTGACCTGCATTTTACAAGGCACTAAAATATACGTTTTACTAAAACGATCCCCGACGACATATAAATAGTCGTGACCTTTCCTAGACATAGGAAAAGCACCTACAAAATCCATGGACACACTTTCCCATGGTCGACTTGGAATAGGGAGTAGTGTGTAGAGCCCGATTTTTCTATTAGAGGGTTTTGAAACATAACACAACACAAAACCATTTACAAAGTGATTCACAATGTTTTTCATATGAGGCCAAAAACAAAACCTTTGTAAATGACATAAAGTTTTTTCAACCCCAAAATGACTAGACATAAGAGAGTTATCAACCTCTCATATTACATGTTTCCTTTCATCAATGGGTATGCATAGTTTTCTGAGGTGATACAATAGGTTTCCCTACAAATAATAATTGTCCACCTGAGATCCATGAGTCAATATTTCATAAATATCTTTAAAATCATAATTGTTAGCATATTGTTTATTTTTCAACCCCAAAATGACTAGACACAAGAGAGTTATCAACCTCTCGGATTACATGTTTCCTTTCATCAATGGGTATGCATAGTTTTCCGAGGTGATACAATAGTTTTCCCTACAGATAATAATTGTCCACCTGAGATCCATGAGTCAATATTTCATAAATATCTTTAAAATCATAATTGTTAGCATATTGCTTAGAATAACCTTCTAATGATAAAGAAGAATTTTGGAAAAATACAAATGTATAAATAGGAGAACGAGAAAGAATATATGCTAGTTTGTTGTTGGCACCCTTCTTGTATTTTATTACTAGATGAAACTGTTGGAGTAATCCCATCCATATGAAATGATAGGCTTGCTAAATCTTGGTCTGTGATTAAACGTACTACAAGGGCTAATGATCTATATGAATGATGGTGTCCTTGCCGATCAGGTAGTGCTTCCACTTCTTTACACTCTGAACCAAGGTGGACAAATCCCTGTCATATGTGGGATACTTCACAATCACCTGGCAGAAAGTCTCTGAATGGTAACATACAGGCTTCCTTTGCTACATCATTACAGTGCCCATGGCATATCCATTGACATATGTTTCAATCTCAAAGGCTGTTAAAGGTCTGGTAAGGGTAGCTTCACACTTGTCAATGCGTGTAAGGTGGCTGTGGTAACATAGAAGTTTGCAATGAACCTTCTCCAATACTGTATTGTGCCCAAAAAGCTTTGGACCTCTATAACATTTGTGGGATTAGGCCATTTCATAATCACATCTACTTTAGAGGGATCTATTTTCAATTTCCCATTACTGAATATGTGACCTAAATAAACCAAAGAGGTCTTCCCAAACTCACACATTGACAACTTTACATACAATTTTTCCTTTTTTTCAGAACATCAAGCACTTTCTTCACATGACATACATGTTCATCCCATGTCTTACTATACACAAGAATATCGTCCAGATATACAAGCACAAAATTATCAAGAAAAGGCCTAAACAGATCATTCATTACCCTCATAAACATGGCCAGAGCATTGCACAGTCTGAATGGCATCACCATCCATTCGAACAACCCCTGTTTGGTTTTGAATGCAGTCTTCCAAATGTATTGTTTTGCAACTCTAACATGGTGATATCCACTACACAAATCCAATTTTGTAAAATAGACAACATTTTTCAACTAATCTAATAATTCATCAATGTGAGGGAGAGGGTATTTATTCTTCACCCAATTTTGTTTAGCGCCCTGTAGTCTACGCAAATTATCCATGTGCCATGTTTCTTTGGCACCAACATGATTGGTGAGTTGCATGGAGAAGAACTTGGTTTGATGACCCCTTGATTTAGCAACTCCTGCACCTATTTCTTAATCTCCTCCATCTCGATAGAAGCCATCCTATACATGCCAATATTAGGTAAAGGAGCATCCTATTATAAATGGATCTCATGTTGGATCTACTATTTTGGGGGAAATCCTCTCGATTCCTCAAAACAATCCATCATAGTGAGAAATAATTTCAAATAATTCTTTCTTATGATTAGGATCACAACCTTTGAAAGCACCAGCCGTCTCGGGTTCTTTCACTCTCAACTACCATGAGCATGAAACCTTTACTGGAATTAACCAACCGTTTAATATGTCCTGTACTTACAAGGCTAGCACTAACTTTCATATGATGAGCTCTTACTATATATTCTAGCCTATCCTTCGTGAGGTGGTATTTATTTTCATGTTGAAAGAAAACTGCCTTTCTATCATATAGATATGGACTTCCCAAGATAATTCAATAGATATCCAAAGGCACAACATCTAACTCTACCTCATCAACTAATTTGGAAGCAATAACAAAAATGGCCCTATGTTGCTTGGTTACTTGTAATTTTTCTTTATCTCTTACCCAACCAAGCTGGTATGGAATCAAATGAGGCTTAGTTTTGAGGCCTAACTTTTTTACTAAGGACTCTGAGATTAAATTTGCTTGGGAACTTGAATCGAATAGAGTTTCCACCTTTGTGTGTTTTATAATAACTCTAATGTGGAATAATTCAATTCTCTTTCGCTCATTACTTACAAGCTCATTCAAATAACTAGTACTTGCCATTGAATCAAAATTATTACTAACAGAAGGAGTACCTTTTGCACCCACGACTGTGATCAATGTCTCATTGTCGTAATTTGATCTAAGGTCTTGTTGCATTATTTCCACTATCTTCTGCTTGCCCTTTCCGCTAAATCTCTTTGGTATCAGCTCTGGATGTAGCTTCCAACGGTGGTCCTCGTCATGACCTTCTCTCTTGCAATGTGTGCAATATGGCATTGCTATGTCCCCTTTCTTGGCTGTGATGATCTTCTTATCCTTCCCCTTGCCTTTCTTCTGGAATTTTTCATGCTAAGGGTTGAATGGTGTTTTCTTGGCTTGATCATCTCTGTCATTATTTCCTCGACTTTCAAGATGAATGGCCTTTACAATGGCCGCATCAATCGTAGTAGGCTCGAACAATAACAACTGTTGGGTGTGGAGCCCGATTATCTTCTGTATTAAAAAGTATCTCTATATTGGACCCCAGTTCATAATGGGGCGGGAACGTCGTCCGTAAAATATTCGCTGCAGGGGTTGTCCAGGGGGGACGACTGCTAAAACTAGATGTAAAATTTCCTTGTAAAATGTTGTAATTTTGTAGTCAATCTAGGCTATTCATTAGGCAAAGATCTGACATTAGAAGTTATGTTTAATTTATGTTTTTTTTCCGTAGAAGGCAACCCCTCGCTATATATGAAGGAATTGTATTTCATCTATGTAGACTTATATTTCTGAGTGAGAAAGACAGAGGAGATTGAGAGCAAAGAGGGAATTACAATGGATTTGATGTAGGTTGTGTCTCCTTAGTTTGTTGGATAATATAGAAGGAAGGACTAGCTATTTCTTCATGGTTGTAGCCCAAACTGGGTGAAACACTTATATCTGTGTCTCCCTTGTTTTATTTGTTTTTTGTGTTTATATTTCTGCAATATTTTATGTGTTCCATTTCTCTGTAATATATAATTTTCTAACAATTGGTATCAGAGTCGAAGGTCTATTTGGGTGATAAACTCACATGAGAGAAGCGTTCCTGGTTCGAGTGGGTGCAATGGCAGAATATGGTACATTTAGGGTCAAAAAATTTAACGAGAAAAACTACTAGCTGTGGAAGATACAAATGGAAGATTATTTGTATCAAAGAGATCTGTACTAACCATCAAGCAGAAAGGAAAAGAAGCCGACAAGTATGACAGACACAGAAAGGGATATTCTCAACAGAAAGGCACTTGGAACAATATGGCTATGCCTAGCGGCATCGGTAGCATTTCATATTTCAAAGGAAACGACAACAGAGGGTTTAATGTCGACATTGGCCAAACTATATGAAAAACCCTCGGCCTAAAATAAGGTATTTCTTATGAAGCATTTATTTAATATGAAAATGTCAAAAGGTGGATCTATTGCTGATCATTTAAATGAATTTAATATAGTTACAAGTCAGTTAAGTTCTGTAGGGGTAACTTTTGATGATGAAGTTAGGGCTCTGATATTTCTGTGCTCATTGCTAGAAAGTTGGAATGGTTTAGTTATGGCCATTAGTAACTCTATCTCTGGATCTAGTACTTTAAAGTTTGATGATGTTGTCGGTGCAATCCTTAGCGAGGAAATGCAATGAAAAAGCTCCGGTGAGACATCAGGTAATGCTTTGACTGCAAAGACTAGGGGAAAAAAATGGAAAGAGGAAAGAGCCCAAGATATCATAGGTAGATCCAAGTTCAGATCAGGGATAGTGTGCTGGAAATGCAGGAAGGAAGGACACCTGAAGAAAGACTATAAGTCTCGGAAGGGAAAAGAAGGAGACACGGAACAAGAAAAAAATCATGAAGTGAATGTGACAAGTGATGTGTTTCAAGATGCTTTGATTCTTTCCTTAGAAAATATTATTGATTCCTGGGTGGTAGATTCAGGGGCCTCATTCCATGCCACACCTGATAGGAAATATTTTCATGATTATGTTCAAGGAGATTTTGGACAGGTTCGATTGGGTGGTGATAAACCCTGTAAAACCAATGGAATGGGTACAGTTTTCATAAAATAGCATAATGAAAATCAATGGCCATTGAAGGAGGTAAGGAATGTTCTAGGTCTGAAGAAAAATCTTATTTCAATAGGGCAGTTGGGCGGTGAAGGCTGTGCAACTACTTTTACAGATAAAACCTAGAGGGTCACTAAAGGATCCCTGGTAATAGAAAAAGGAGAAAAGGTTGGTACCTTGTATTTATGCAATGGTATTTCTAATTCTGTTAACGCTTTAACATCTACAGGAGAAGATATGACATTGTGGCATCATAGGCTCAAGAACACGAATGAGAAGGGGATGTAGATTCTTCACTCAAGAAATTTGTTTCCAGGTTTGAAGCATGTTGATTTAAAATTATGTGAGAATTGTGTCTATGGAAAACAGAAGAGAGTTAAATTCCTTAGAGTTGGGAAAGAAAAGAAGAGCGAAAAATTAGAGCGTGTGCATACAGATGTATGGGGACCTGGTCAGTTATCATCTCTTGGTGGCTCTCATTATTATGTTACTTTTATTGATGATGCAACCAAAAAAACCAAGATTTATTGTATTCGAAATAAATCTAATGTATTTGATAATTTCAAGAAATGGAAAGCTTTGGTTGAAAATGAGATAGATCAGACAATGGAGGTGAATATTGTAGCAAAGAGTTTGATAGGTATTGTTTAGAGAATAGAATTCGCAAAGAGAAGACAATTCCAGGAAAACCACAAGAAAATGGTGTGTCAGAAAGGATAAACATGACAATAATAGAGTGTGCAAGGTGCATGAGATTACATGCACGATTGCCTTTACACTTTTGGGTAGATGCTGTAGATACTGTTGTTTATCTAATAAATAAAGGGCCTTCAAGTTCCTTGTATGGTGGTATTCCAGAGGAGGCATGGACAGGTAAAAAGGTAAACTACTCATTTATTAAAACTTTTGGTTGTGAAGCCTTTGTCCACATTAATAAAGAAAATAGAACAAAGCTTGAGGAAAAATCAAATAAATGTACTTTTATTGGATATGGTGTTAATGATTTTGGTTTTCACTTTTATGATTATGAAAAACAAAAAATAATTAGGAGCAAAGATGTCATGTTCAATGAAAAGGTTTTGTATAAGGATTAGTTGCAGGAAAAGAAACATGAAAAATAAAATAGAGAATATAGAATGCTTGATGAGATCATAGAAAAGGTGATGGTGCCTGAAAATCATAATGATCAACAACCAGAACAACAACAGCAAGCACAACAACAACAAGCACCTAAAATGCCTGAAAGTGGTGTTAAAATATCTACCAGGATAAGTAGACCCCCTAAATGATACTCTCCTTCATTATATTATGTATTGTTGATTCATTCTAGTGAACCAGAATGTTATGAAGAAGCAATGTAGGTAGAAACCAGGAAGAAGTGGGAGCAAGCCATGAAAGAAGAGATGGAATCCTTAGCACATAACCAGACTTGGGACTTAGTTAGGTTGCTTGTAGGTAAAGAAAAATTGCACAATAAATGGGTTTATAGGTTGAAGGAAGAAGATGGAGGTAGAAAATGGTATAAAGCTAGACTTGTTGTGAAGGGTTTTGCACAGAAAAAGGGTATATACTTTGATGAGATATTTTCTCATGTTTTTCAAATGATTTCAATCAGAACTATTTTAACTCTAGTTAGAATCTTGCAGATTCTAACTTAACAAGAAAGTGATTATTTGCCACCCCGATCCTGTCTCTATGGAACTCGAATTTACACTTTGACAATGCCTTAGTCAAAATGTCAGCATGTTGATCCTCAGTTGAAACATACCACAACAACATGATCCTCCTCACGACACAGTATCTGAGATGGTGATATCGAATTTCGATGTGCTTGGACCTGTCATGAAATAGTAGATTCTCAAAGAGTTTGATACAAATATGACTATCATAATATATCACATTTGGATCCATCCTCTGATCAAACAAACCAACTAGAATTTTTCGCATCCAAATGGCCTCACATGTTGTCTGACTTGCAGCCATGTATTCATCCTTTGCTGAGTTGAGTGCAACTGACCTCTATTTCCTACTGTAGCAAGAAACTACAGCTGACCGAAGGTTGAAAATTCCTCCTGATGTGCTCTTCCGATTTGATGGACTCCCTACCCAATCTGCATCTGTGAAGCCCTGTATCTCCACTCCATTTGTCCATCTGTACCATAATCCATATTGATATGTGCCTCTAAGTTATCTCGAAACATGCTTAGCTACCTTCCAAAACATCTTGGTAGGCTGAACCATAGCTTGACTTAGTTGGTTCAATGCATAGCACAAATCTGGTCATGTGTTCAATAAGTACATAAGTGAAGCCACAAGCCGTCGATACACAGTAGCCTCTACTACTTCTCCTGAAGTAGCATCCTCCTTCCTCCAGTTACCTGCTAGAGGAGTCTACATGGGCTTGCACTTCTCCATGTGGAATATCCTCAGTATCTGATTGACATAATTTCCTTGAGACACAAACAACTCCCCATCCTTCTGCCACACTTCCATGCCAAGGAAGTAGTGCATGAGGCCCATGTCTTTCTTCTTGAATTTTCTTCCAAGGTCCTCCTTGCAATAAATTATCAACTAATCATCACCTGTCAATATGAGATCATCAACATCAAGAATAATGATCAACTGGTTACCTTCTACCATGATGTGGTACAGGTTCGCATCCACTTCACTCTTTTTGAAGCCCAACCTGGTGAAGTAGTTTTCGATCCCGGTGTACTAAGCACGAGGTGCTTGCTTCAGCCCGTACAAAGCTCTCTTGAGTCAACACACATGTGACTCATGATCGAAGGTCTCAAATCCTTCTGGTTGCTGTATGTACACCTCTTCCTCAATCTTTCCATTGAGGAATGCAGTCTTCACATCCATCTAATGGATCTTCCAACCCATCTGTGATGATAGTGCCAACATTGATATGATAGATAAGTACGTTGCTAAATGAGGAAAAGTCTCATCATAGTCAATCCCCTCAACCTGTAAAAAACCACGGGAAACAAATCTTTCCATATGTTTCTCCACACTACCATCAACAATTTGCTTTACCTTGTAAAGCCAAGGAGAACTCACAACTGACTTGTTCTCTGGTCTTGGAACCACATCCCAAACATTGTTCTGAACTATGGAGTCATACTCCTCCACCATAGCATGAACCCAAATCGGCTGCTGCACTGATTCCTCAAAGGAATATGGCTTGGTCTCAACACATTCCCCAATAAGGGCCATGTATCTAGTGTACCTCTCAGGTGACCTCCTCTATCTGTGCTGAGAAGGTGGTTCTCCCACATTTTCTCTCGCATTCAACAATAATCTATCAGCTTCTCTTGTGTGCTTCCATTCCTCTCTTGAAGACTCTACTTGTGTGGATGTGTCCACTCCTGAAACCTCTGCATGTGGCTGCTCCGCATCTGTTTGAGGCTCCTCCTCCTTAGGAACCAAAAGTTCCTCCACAACTTGTAGTTGGAGCTCCCTCTCAAGGGAAACTCGCATGGCCTTCTACTCATCAAAATTGAGATCTCTGTGAACCAATGTCCTCCGATTGGTAGGCAAGCACGCCCAATATTTTTGTGGTGTATCAGTGTACCCCACAAGTTTCCCCAACTTTTCTATCAGCTCAAGTTTATTCTAGGCAGCCTTGGTCACATGGCAATATACCGATGAGCCAGAGATCCTAAAGTGACCCATATCTGGTCTCTTCCTGGAGAAAGCTTCTTCTAGTGTCTTCATCCCAAGTATGCGATGCGGGCTTCAATTCTACAAATAGACTACTGTGTTGCATGCATCATCCCATGAAGTGGTAGGCCTTGTTCATGCAGCATCACCCGAGCTACCCCCATAATCATTCTATTCTTCCTCTCGACCACCCCATTCTGCTGTCGGTTATGAGGTGCCGTCAATTCCCATTTAATTCCTTCCACTACACAAAAGTCCTTAAAATTCCCATTGTCGCTTCTTAAGGCCTTGATCTTCTTCCCTGATTCTTTCTCAACCAATGCTTTGAACTCACAAAACTTTGAGACGGTTTGATCCTTCTTTTGCATGAAATAAATCCAGCATTTACGAGAAAAATCATCAATCAAAATCACATAATACCTTTGCTTCATGGTGGATGCTGTTGAGAATGGTCCACAGACATTAGTATGAACTCGCTCTAATATCGCCTTAGCTCGATTGTTTCGATCATGAAAGGAAGACTTGGTGTACTTTCCTAGGGTACAACCTTTGCATGTGTCCACTTGCTCAAGTTTACCTTTGGGAAGTTCGGTAGAGATCTACTGCATTATCTTCAAGGACCCATGATGCAAGTGGCCCAACTGTCTATGCCATAACTCACCAATATCTTGGCTTTGCACCAATTCTGCTTTTGAACTGAATGCAACACACTCATCTACCTCTAGTTCGTAGAGATTCTTCACTCGAATCCCAATCCTCTTAGTGTAACCCGTGGCTATGTGTCTCAGGAACGCCTTTCCTTTACTAAAGACAACATCGTAGCCTTTGTCTTACAACATCGTGACCAATACCAAGTTCTTCTTCAGTCTAGGCACATACTTTACATCAGTCATGGTGAGAGGAGCTCCATGCTCCCTCTGAAATGAAACCATGCCTTCTCTTGAAACACAGTACTTTCCATCATCACCCATCTCTATGCGCATCTTGAGGTATTTCTCTTCCAAGGTACTGAATAAAATTTTATTGCCAGTCATCTGGAATGAGGCTCCACTGTCCAGATACAAAACACAACCCACCATCAATGAAACCATGCATGCGATGAGGGTAAAATCCAATTTAAAGTGAGAGGTCAATGCCTCACCTTATGATCCTTTTGAGGATCCCTTCTTGGATTTCTTCCATGGATAATTTGTTGCACAATGTCCCACCTCATGACAATTAAAGCACCCACTTTAGATTTGTCAATCTTCTTCCCACCATGAGAATAATTCAATTTGGAATGGGAAGCCTTCCCTTTCCCTTTCCTTGCCTTACTTGCTAAGGCGAGATTTTCTTCATCATCATGCTTAAATGAAGAACCATCTCTAGTGCTCCTCCTGATCTCCTCCTGCATCAGATCCGACCACAGTCATTCCCAATCAGACAATTTCTCTCTTCCATTGACTGAGTCCTGGTAGCTATTCCAGCTCTTTGGAAGACCGTGGAGAGCAAGGTCCACCATATCATCATCGGCTGTCATTATTCCCACACGACCAAGCTCATCTTTGCAGGTGGTGATCTTGTTCAGATATGTAGAAATAGTGTCACCCTTTTCACACTTGATTTTCCGAAGCTTATCCTTGAGCGCCAGTTTCCTCTGGTTGCTACTGTTTTGATATAGGTCCTTCAATTTCTTACACATTGAAAATGGAGTCTCCTTCCCATGGAGACTTGAGACAATATGGTCTCGAACTCCCTCCAGAAGAATCCTTCTCACCTTTGCCACACACTTCATCCATTTGGCCAATTCTTGTGCATTAGCTATAGCTGGCTTGGGGTTTTCTTGATCAACGAAATCCTTAAACCTATTTTCTTCTAATACCACTTCCATGCTATGTAATTCGAGCTGCCATCTAGTGCATACTCGAGTCTCAATCCATTGAATTCCTTTGGTGAATTTTGAGGTGTGATAAGAATTTGATTTTGTACCTGCAATCAAGAACTTCAAACTTTGAATTTCCCTTCTCAGTATACTATTCATAGCTCTGATCACCTTTTCTCTGATACCATGTAGAAATTCTCACTGTAGATTAACCTGATTATGCAATATGACTAAAGCAAAATACTTAATCTACTTTTACAATCAAACTTGCAGAAGCTGAATCAATTTGAGCAAGATCAAGTAGAACACATATAATAGAGAAGAAGAATCAATACACATGAAACACAGAAGAATACTCTGGGGAAAGCATCAGTTAAAATCCCCGCTATCTGTATTATCATACAAGTGGAAATATCTCAGGATCACACACAACTTTAGCTCTCACAGCTATCCAGCTCTCAGTACAACCCCTGTCACTGCTCATAGATAGAATAGACAATGCATATGCCTACTCCTTTGCCCTCCCAGCGTCCTATTTCCTTGTGTTGTTTTCCCTGGGTGTTCCAGTTGTAACCTTGTGTGACACCGATCTCACACACTGCTCCAATACACTGTAAAACTATGCAAATCTCAAGGAATGAATTCCTTCTGCATGCAAGAGATTTTCTTATAAGAAAATTCTTGCAACTGATAGTACATTGTCCCTGCCTTTAATATCAACTAGGTCTTTGTCTAAACTTACATGCATGAGTTATTTATGAGAGAATATTCAATTATCTGGAGTGCACTAGTTTCATGCATGCATGCATTAACTGACTGAACTCACAATTAGTTCCTCAAATTGTTTGGAGCTAATTTAACTAGACTTAACTCAGTTAATTGAGCTAACTAATTACAACTCAAATACAACTCATTCTTATCTCCTTAATTCAGGGATAATCTCCTAAATCAAAGGGATAACTGTTGCATGACTTCACAAAAACTTCTAGCTTGAATTTATCCAACTAATTAACTTAAGTTGAATTAATTAATTATTTTCCAAGCAGCTGGTGAGACTAAATTCGAACTTTAATTATCAATTTTAATTCAAGGAAAAATTAAAATTGGAATATTCTTTTTGCCACATTTCAACAGATCACAGAACTGGTGGGCTATTAAACAAAACATATAAGATATCGGGTCCAGAAGCTCATATTTCAATTAGTGGGAACGAAGGTTGGTACAATATGCGACTATTTCCCTTTTGTGAACTGCGATTCCAATATCGCAAATCGCAACATGATTCTGTGATTGTGATATATTGCATCGCAACCTAGCTTGCTCTAGGGGTTGATTGTTTTAACCTTTCCCTTTTTTCGATGTGCAATTGTGATATCACAAATCAAAACCTGACTCTGCGATTACAATATATCACATTTCAACCTTGACTTGCTTGGGGCCAATTTTCTTTAACTCCGATCACTTCCTTTTGTGATCTGCGATATGCGGGGCCAATGGCAGGTTGCCACTTGGCACTTCCCCATTCGTTGAGAGTGTCTGCCACTCATCTTCCTCCTGCCACTTGTCCAAGTCAAACTTGATATTTGACTTGCTCTATATTCCTCATATGAACTCAGATTCGAGTGTAGTTCACACTGTTGGAATTAGGATGACAAGTACATCAATCTGATGCTAAGTTTATAGAGTTTCTACCACTTTGATTTTTTAGCCTTCTTACCATGCCACTGGTAATTTTTAGAGATCCACCTGGATCATAGTATGAGGCATTTTCCCACTCACCTTGATGTGTTCATTTTATAAGTCGGTTATACTAGTGCTACTTCCAACTACGATCATTCCCTAATGATGGTGGTTTCCATAATAATTACCCATATTTATTAGTAATTATATAATGGTCACCCAAATTAGGCTTGATGCCTTTCTGGTATATTCTATAGAAAACATGTTCCCCTTTCCCGATTTATGGTTTGTTCATCAGTCATCCAACTGTCTTCCATTTGTCATTAATGTGACTCAACCATTAACCTATGCCTATGATAATTGCATCAAACATTGCACCATAAATCAAAGTAACCTTCCCTATCTGGCATTGTCATACATTCACTTCACTTCTGCATACAGGCTTCTTTTGACTAAGACACCCCAAACACTACACACTCTCTAGTCTAACACCAATACTACGGAGAATTTCCTTCGATGTATAGTGTTCCATATTTGTATATAATGTAACCTGTAATTATCTAATAAATTTTACTCATGTAAATAGAGAATAACCACTATTGACTATTCTTTAAAAATAAACAACACAAATATATTGTCAATCACAATCATCCTACTTTATTCATGTACAAAAGGTAGAATGCAATATATCTTCTCACATCTGGTGCAGATGACCTTAGTTGTCCCTATACGACTTCAATCAGATCTCGTTAATGGAACCCTTCTCGCAAGGTACCATCCAAAATTTCAACAGTATTTCTCCCATATCCATCACATGTTGGATAGTGTATGGTCTGATCCAATGCATCTTTAACTTTTCCAGGTGTTGTAAAAACTTGTTTTCATACAAGAATATAAAATATTGAAGATGAAATGTCTTTTTCTTAATTATTTTGTCATGCAACACCTTCATTCTTGCTTTCTACACTTCGCGGTGAAGTTTGGCTACTGCATAAATCTTCCACCAACTGCAACAATTCCTATAGACTCTGCTCCATTACAATGGATTTGGTCGGCTATGTAGCTACTGCAATGCACAAGCTTGACACCAAAAACTCCATTGGAACTAGTTCCTCCTTCCCATACACTATCTAAAACATTATTTGTCAATTAAAATTCTTTCATGTGTTCCTATACGCCCACAAAATCATTGGCATCCTCAAATCCGTGTCATCACATTGTACATTGTATACGTTAGTGAGCATTGTCTCCAATATTTTATTAAACGAATCCCATGTACCATTATCCTGTGGATGGTATGGAGTGCTATTTTGATGATAGATTTGGAACTATTTAGTTAGCACTACAATAGTCTTGTTCAAAAAGTGAGTGCCTTGGTCACTCATTAAAATTCTCAGACAACCAAATCTAGTCACTACATTGTCAAATAAAAAGCATGTATTAGTATTTGTAATCAAAATTTTCACATCGTCTCCCATGGTTAGGCATGAAAAATGATCGTGTCTTGCATTCAACTAACCAATTATGACCACCACCTAAAAATAATACATCCACCTACAAATTTTCTCCTCCAACACGAGCTTCTTGATGAGGTGCTTCAACACATAATGGTTCATGTATAATTGAACTTATTTCCCAGTAGATAATGTCTAAATCTTTGAAGTGTATACACCATTTCCTATTCTTCTCTCTCTGTCATGGTGTAGTTATTCTTGGCTGTAGATAGATTCCTACTAGAAAATAAATTTTGATGATCAATCTCTCCCTCCCTAGGCTATGCTAAAATCATTCCTTGTGTAATTGAAAAAGCATCGACATGCATGTGGAACTCCTTGTGCTAATCCGAGAATACCAAAATCAGTGTCATCACAAACTTATCCTTCAAGGTTTCTAAAACATGTTGACATTGTTCATTCCACTAAAAATTGGTTCCTTTCTTCAACCACTTCTCCATAGGGGTAGTGATCTGAGCATATCCTTTGATAAACTTCAGATAGTAATCTGTATGTCCCAAGGTAGAATTTAGTTTCTTGATTGATGTGGGTGGTGGCAGGTCCATTATTAGCACAATCTTGGCAAGATACACTAATAAGCCTTGCAATCTTCATCTGATGGTAACCCTCTTGTCCACCCATGTTCCCTAGTGTCTGATGAGTAAAGGGAGTAGGGAAAGTATCATGCACACACACATCATTTGACTTCTAAAGGTCTACACAAATTTTGATCTCTCCCATCTTCTTGTTCTTGAACACCATCAGGGTTATACACTCAGTTTCTTCTATTGGCTCAATAATTCCTTCTTTCATCACTTTTTCAAAATCATGCTTGACCTTCTCTTTATAGATTGGGTCAAATGATGTGGGTCGTTATTTTACAAGCTTAGCCTCAGGCTTCAATGAAATTCCCATACTGCCTAATTCTCTCACAATTCCCATCATTTCATCAAATATGTTGGGGAACAAATCCTGGTACCAACGCAACAAATTTGAAATTTTTTCTACCATTTCATCATCCGAATAGTCCCCTATAACCATTTTTTTTGGATTTTCATTTGTAATAATATTCACCTTCTTGGTTTTAATAAGCTTCTTGTACTCAGATTATTGTAGTTCTGGTCCACTGGATGTTCCTCTTCAACTTTTGGAATCTATAAATTTCTAAGATCATCATCATCCTCTCCCATTTCTGCTACACTATAACATTACATCAACTCATGCATCTATTAAGAATGTTTGTGCAAGAATCAAGGGACCATCCTTCAACACAATTTTCTCTTCATCGGTAAAAATATTTTGTTACAATACATTTAGATCCCCATTGAGTGTTGGTTCCTTTTCTTCAAAACCAAAGGTACTTTTTAAGCTCTGTGCCATGTGATTCCATTCCTTTGCCACTATGCACACCTCCAACTCAATATACAAGTTCATAGGAACAATATCTAGTGTATGTACAAATATGTGTACCCACTCCTACTATGGCACACATCCTCTAGTCCATGCTACAACACACTTCTTCAAATGTGTACTTGGGAATTCCATACGTAATTATTTCTCCCTAGGGAACCTAGAATTAGTCCCAAATATGGTGCACAACAACATTCTACATTGTTTCCTTCTTGCGATCTAACTCTTGTGCATAAGCCACCATATGGCTGGGGTTACGTGCAATATAATGTCCAACATGGAAATCCTTACATACTCTGGTATATGATCTTCAAATTCCAACAAAAAAATGTCTATTTTGGACAACCAACACATATTCCATTAAATTTAGAAGTAGTCAGTGGATCTAGAATTTAGAACTTTAACTAGATTAAGTTTTTTCAAAATGAGGAATTAGAAAGTCTCTTAGTTCACTAATTTTAACGTAGATATTCACCATTTTTGTGTAAAAAATATCATGATAAACTTTATAAAATAAATTTATATAAACTTGCAAAAGAAAATCTTTCACACCTTAATCTTGGATTCCTCACATTAACTATTTTGATAATTTTTATGGTTTATATTAAAAGATAAGTTTGTTAAGGTTATTTTATGAAAATAATGATGTGTATGTTTTTTCTTTTATAGAAACGGTTATGAGATTTCATTAAGTATTTGGAAAAAATCCATAATTTCGGTTACAAAAGGTGAAGCTGGTTTCTTGGCATCTCTCCAACCAGCGAGACATGGTGCATATGCTTATGAATTACCTCTTTTTACAATTTATCAAATGAACTCTTGCTGCTGATTTCCTGAGCTTATGAATGCATACAAACTGATTCAATAAAAGGCAGAAAAACATAGAAAATTTAGGGAATTGGTTCCCAAGAGATTTCCTTATCTCTGAGAATAGTTCTGGCAACTAGCTAGACTACCTTATTTGCCTCTATGTCTACTTCTTTGTTGTTGTTTCTCAGGATATGAAAGAATTTCAACTTTAATAGCTTTGTCATGCCTTTAATTCTTGTAATTGTCCTTGCAAGTCAAAGATCTACTAAATTTGTGTTGGTCACCATTGCATTGATGATGACTTGGGAATCTCCAAAAACAACTGCTTCCATGTGTCCTAGTTCTTTAAGCAGTTTGATCCCTTGAAACAAAGCCATGACTTCAGCTTGTATGCTTGAGGGGTGGCCCAGTCCCCATGCAAACCTGTGTATAGATGCTTCTTCTGGATTTATAATGATCCCTCTTGCTGCAGCCATTCCTAGATTTCCCTTGGCTGCCCCGTCAAAGAAAAGAGAGGGGAGTGTTTGTTTGGATAGTCAAGATTGAAATTCTTCTTCGTTTTTCATAATTTTCCAATCTTTGAGACATATAGGTGAGGTCTTCGATTTTTGGAAATTGAGTCTGAGGGCTACTCCAAACTCAATATCCTGCTGGCTTAGATTTTTTTCATCACTTTTATCTCTTAGCCACTCATTTAACTGACCTTTCACTGTATTTGCTACTAGTCTAAAGTTCTATTCCTTATTTCTGAAAATCCTTCTGTTCCTCTTCAACCAAATTTTCCAGCTGATGAATTTGGGTAGAGCAGTCCATGCTGCTTTGACTATCTTGTTTTTTGGACTTGGGCCTGGATACTTGGCCATCCACCCAGCAAACAGGTCTGGGACAGAGTGGGGGAAGGTGAGCATAATATTAGATAATTGAAGGAGCTCATGCCAGATTAGACCTGTGTAATTGCACTCTAGTGAGAGATGAAGAGCGGATTTCGAACTTTACTTGCATAGTGTGCATCTTGTTGGCCCTAGAATTCCCCTTTTCTGAAGCCTGTCATCTGTTAGAATTTTTTGATGGCAAAGCAACCAGCAGAAGTGATCAATTTTTGGGTTGGCAGGGAAGTTCCAAATACCAATCCAAGGTGCCAGATTAGGAGGCACGTGAGGTCTCTCCATGAATTTGGCACAACCCTGAGCCACCGTATAGCTAGTCTGCTTGCTCCCCAGCCTCTCATGTCTCTTCTTCTTGCATGCCACGGAGACATCCCATGCAACATATTCAACAACGTAGCATAATCTGATTGCAACGCAGGTGGGACTGTAATCTGTTTCCAGCCAGACCAGCTGTCTCCACACCATTTCGATATGTCCTGGAGTGTTTTTATATTTGCTTCATCCATCCATCCCTTTAACTCACTCCTGAGATTCGAGTCCACCAATGGAGGCCTGTTCATGATGCTATCATCCCATAACCTGATGTTTTTTCCATTTCCTAGTATCCAGTGGGCGTTGTTTCTTATTAGCGGGCCAGTTTTAATAATTAGATTGTTGAAGGGGGTTATGTTTTGGTTTTTGGGCTACTCCAGGCACCAAAGCCTTTGTTCTCTAAAATATTTCCTCCACGGTGCTAGCTGAACCCATCCTGGATTTGGAGCTATGATCTTCCAAATCAGTTTGGCTCCCATTGCTAAATTCTATGTACTTATATTTTTGAAGTTTAATCCTCCCTCCTGCAGTATTCTGGAGACTATTTCCCAATTAACCAGAGAAATTCTCTTCTCATTATGTTTGCCTCCTTTCCAGAGAAATTTCCTGATTAGCTCCTCCATCCTTTTAATGATTCCCACTGGCGCCAAAAGAACAGAGAATTGAAAGAGTGGTAGGATGCTAAGCACGGATTTGATGAGCACTAATTTTCTAGAAATGTTGAGCCAGGTGGATCCCCAGGCCTCTATTTTTGCTTTGAATTTTTCTATCTGGGAATGCCAATCCTTGCTCAAAACCTTCTTATGAAAGATGGGCATCCCAAGGTATTTAAAGGAGGTCCAAGATGCTGAAACTGCAAAGCCTAGACATCTGGCTATGGAACTTGCAGAAGCAGCTGAGATATTCCAGTAGTATATATGACATTTACCCCTGTTTAGTTCACTACCTGATACTTTATAGTAATCTTCCAGCACTTCTTTAAATTTGTTTGCAGATAGTTGAGTTGTAGCCCCCAGTAACAAGTTATCATTTGTGAAGAGGGCGTGGTTGATGCTCTTAACCCCTCTTGCTATGCACAGACCAACTATATCTTGGTCTTGTTACTTCTTGTTTAAATAGAAGCTGAGGATAGAGGCCTATAGCACAAAGAGGACGGGTGAGAGGGGGCACCCCTGCCTCAGCCCTCTAGAAGATTTGAAGAATTCAGTAGCCCTACCATTCACTAAAGGTGCAATCCAGGGTTCCGAAATACAAGCTCTGATCCACTTGATAAAATTTTGAACAAATCGAAGCTTGTGCAAAACAACAAACAAAAATTTATGTCTTACATGATCAAATGCATTAGCTAGATCGAGTTTAATGACCATACCTCTTTCTTTTCGACGAAGGCTGGAATGAATCGCCTCCTGGACCAGGATGAAATTATCTACTAGCTGTCTGCCATGTATAAATCCACCTTGATCCTCCGGGATGATTTTGGGGAGAATTTTTTTCAACCTGTTTGCTATTACCTTGGTGATCACTTTATATCCAATGTTACATAAGGATATATGGCAGAATCTATTAAATGAGTTTGCACCTTTTTCCTTAGGGATGAGGGCGAGGAATGCTGAGTTTGTACAACCTCTAATTTTTTGACACTCTTGGGACTTCTGGATCATTTTAAACAACTCCTTCTCAACTATCTGCCAACAGGTTTGAAGAAATCTGGGTGTGAAGCCATCTGGGCCTAGGGCTTTGTCGAGTTCCATTGCAAAGAGGGCTACCCTAACTTCATTTTTGGTGATTTTTCCTTCAAGCGTCTGGTTCATTTTATATGTGATGAGGTTGGGAACAACATCCAGCAAATTGTCGTTTTGGCTAGTCTCCATGTCTTCACTATACATCTTCTCAAAGTGATCTGAAGCTACCTTCTTAATGATGGAAAAGTCCTTTAAGGTGCAGTTATCTTTTTTGATTTAGAGATAGAATTTTGGCATTTCCTGGCTTGAGCCTCCTTGTGGAAAAATGAAGAATTTCGATCACCAGCTTTGAGCCATAGACTCCTTGACTTGAGCCTCCAAAATTCTTCTTCTACCAGACAAGCCTTATGGAATTTTTGCTATAATTGAGATTCCTTTTCCAACTCTTCTTTGGTGATTTCGGTAGCTTCTAGGTGGAGGTGCTACTCTTCTAGGTCGCTTTGGATTTTTTTTTTTATTTTTTTTCTGTCAACAGTGGGATTGGGCAAGGTCTTATTCCAGCCTTTCAGCATAGCTTTTACTCTTCGAAGTTTTTCCTCCCAAATAAAGAAAGGGGAACCCTTGACTGGCTCTTTCCATCAATCTCTGACCTTTCGCATGAAATCTGTCTCTTTAGTCCATAGAGAGCTAAATCTGAAAGGAATAGGCTCGAGATCCTTAGAAGTCAACAACTCTAGGCTAATGGGATTGTGATCTGAAACACTGCTATGGAGAATACGCATTTTAGCCTCTAATGCAAGAAGTAAGAAAGAACTTTGAACAAGAAATCTATCAAGTCTTGTCGCTATGTGACCTGGTCCAACTCTCTTATTTGACCATGTGAACGTGCCAGTGACCGGCTTTATATCTAGCAGATCCTAGTCTTGCATGAGGTCTTCTACCCATTCTCTTGTTGGATCTCTGACTATGCTTCCTCCTCTTTTTTCTGTTGATAGGAGGGTGAGATTTAGATCTCTGACTATGATTATGTTTTCCAGATTCTCTAGATCTTCCAGGCTTTTGATGGAGTCCCAGCAGTTGTTTTTCTCACCTGCATTGTTAGGAACATACACATTGAATAGACAAATAATCTCCTTGGATTCTAAATGCTGCATTTTTAAAAAAATCCAATGGGTATTCAAGGACTCAGAGATTAATGAAAACTTATTTGTGTTCCAGAGAAACCCAAGCCCTCCTAATGCTCCACGGGTAGAAATTGCATGTGCTCCACTTTTATTCCAAAAATTTTTGCTTGCTTGGAGGAAAGTTGTGTCCTCTAATTTAGTATCCTGGATGAGAAGGATATCCAGGGCCTCCAATCTTATTAAACTATTCTTTACTTATTCCTTAGTTGTGGTGCCCATTCCCCTACAATTCCAGGAGACTATCTTCATCATTTATCTTTGCCTTCATGAGGTCCCTTGGAGCCCTGTGATTGAATCCTCGTCATCTTCAGGATTTTTGCTAGGATTTTCTCTAACATTGGCTAGCTGCCCTGGAGCTTGTCCTTATAGGTTTATTGTCCTCTTTTTTTCTTTGTAGACTTGCATCCTCTTATAGATCTTCTAGGAGAAGACTGGGATTCACCTATTTCCCCTTCTTCCTCTGATTCCTCGGACTCTTGGGTTTCCTCCTCCTTTTTTGATATCCACCCTTAGATCTCTCTGGTACACTTTTGGTGGACGGGGAGGCTTTAGATGGAGAGGCCTCCTTTGGGATTTCTGTCTCCTGGGTGGTCATGATTTCAGATCCAAGGATCTCGAATTTATTCCCTTGGCTTTCAATGGATGGTTTCAGAGCAGGACCCGCTTGAGGAGCTTTAGCATTTACATGTGCATTTCTTCTTGTGAGAGGTTTAGGAGCGCTTTGCCTGATTCCATCCTTCTTCCTT